>KK118533.1:114765-134749 GCA_000611955.2 Stegodyphus mimosarum
TATACCCTACTGTGGATAGTTTTCTTATCTCTTTCATTTTCTCTGAGTATCTGTGAATCTTTGGACTGGCTTCTGTAAAGAACTCACCAGGAGAATGCGTGGTGCGTGGCTAAATAATTTCTCTTGAGAATATTCGTTGACAGTCATACAATAACAAGATATACTGAGATAGATATTTCAAATAACAGCACAAAAGAATAAAAAAAATATGTTACTCATATGATATAGTAGAGAAAAGATATGATATTTATATGTCTTTTTCTTTACTCACTTTTACGTCTGGCATAAAAAGTAGCATATATTTTCGGTGATATCACTACTTCTTATTTTTTCGGGGGGGGGGGGGGGGGAGGCGAAGGAGCAGTTTATAGGAACTTGCAGATTTTAAGTTATTTTTCCGTTTCCTTTCGATATCGTTTGTTATAATTCAGATTATGACAAACGAATAACAAAAATCATAAGATTTTTCGTTTAACTCATCTTCAGAACTAAATAAAGTAAACCTCAAAAGCACGACAATGTGCCATACGCGTTATATGGAAAACGAAAAGAAAATTTTCCAGTTCTAGAGACAGACCATTCGAAACCCTTGAGCATTAAAAAAGATTAAAGATTCGAAAACATGAGGCTTCGTGCTTCCTTTTAAATCATTCGAACTCTAACGTAAATGTTGTTAAATGTTTTAATTAAAAAACTTAAATTTGTTTTAATTAAAAACATTTTAACAGACTAGCCACTTGCGCAGCCAAACGCTTTAAACATCTATAATAATAAAAGCAAGTGTAATGTGTCTGTCTGTCTGTCTGCCTGTCTGTCCATTTGTCTGACCGAGCTCTCCAGCCAAATCTATCGCACGCAGGGACCTGGAATTTTTTACACGGAAGCACAAAGGGGCTGGCCACCAGACCTCGAAGCCCGATTTTCGATTTTTGAATTAGAAAAATTTTAAAAAAATTATTTTTTATAAAGTTTTTGTTTTTCAGTTTTTGTTTCTTAATTTGCATTATTGTGTTGCTATTATTGTGATTTGTTGCTATCATTTATTTTCAACTTATTAAATCGATTTATAACAATTCCACCATCATGACCGGACATGCTGCAGGCGAAGATGTGTTTATTTCAAGAATTCCTATAATCCCTTCCGATCTCCCGTTTCAGTTTAAGCGTCTACAATTCCCTGTTCGTTTGAGTTTCGCGATGAGCATTAATAAGGCACAAGGACAATCTCTCAAAGTTGTAGGGCTCGACCTCCGTAAGCCGTGTTTCTCCCATGGTCAACTGTACGTGGGTTGTTCAAGAGTTGGTAATGCCGATAATCTACACATCTTAGCTCCGAATGGAAGAACATTAAATATAGTTTATCCCGAGGCTCTCTAACGAAAAGGACAATCTAAAGAAAAATTATTGCCACTCTCCACTCTCCCAAACTAACTCTGACTGTCATGCTTTAAATGATGATGTTATTGTTTAGTGCTCTCTTGAGAGCATGAGCAATAATCCGAATGGTGCTGCTTCCCAGTGCTGCAGTACCAACAGACATTAATCGGTCAGGGGCCCTTGCGACCCCAGCCCGAGCTCCACAAACATACACAAACACTCTCCTCTTCTAATTCATTGTCATCTAAGTTTAACTTACACTTAAATTAAAAATTTAATTGGTTCTCAACTCCAAATTTCCTGTAAGCAGGATGTTTTATTTCATCCATGTTTTCGTTACTTTTTATTTTTTCTGTACTGTACTCTCTATCTTTCCCTTTCAACTCTTTCCTATCTTTGATTTTGAATTTTTTATGTTTTACTTTTCTTTAAACTTCAGACCAATGATTATAACCACATGACTACGGTTTCCTAGCATGTGCTAATATGAGGTCTGTTCTCATTTAAACTAATTTTTTAACAGATGGCTCATGGTTAGGATATATTGTTCCTTTTTATCGACGGGGAATGTTGTGTGTGTGGGGGGGGGAAGAGAGAGAGACAGTCTACATGTCCTACACTACTATTCCTGCGCTATTCACTTATCTGCATTTTCTAAATGCACGGGCAACGCCGGGCGGGTACAGCTAGTTTATTATAAAATAGAAAGAAGAAAGAATAAAAAAAAATCTGAAAGTTTTCAGATTTTACACTATGCCCAAAGGGGCGTTTTTTAAATATTTTTCAATCTCAGACGAATGCCAGGAAGCAATTACAAATTCAGATTCTCCGGTCCCTTCCCTTCGATGTCGGGTAACCTTACTTTTTCGAAGTTGCCATAATTTTGCCATACACAATAAAACTTGCATAACTTACATGCCAAAGGTTTTTAATCATTAAAACCGGTTTCTCACAGAGTTTCCTGGGGATGAGCATCTACAGAAAGTTTTCAGAGGAGAGATATAATTACATCAATAAATTTTTATTTAATTTTTTTATTGGAAAAGTCACAAGTAAATTACAGAATACAATATTTCATCAATAAAATATGGATGCATTATGTACATATTGAATGTGCATGAACACAAAACACATTTTTTTACTCGACTCCAGGGGGTTATATGCGCTTACTCCATACATAAACACAAGGTCAGGGATTCTTGTTCTTAAAAACATGGTAGAAATATTCAAAGGAAATCCTAAAGCACTGTACTGTAAAAACAAAGAGGCAGAAGTTCAAATTTAAGATCTGCATGTTAAATCTCTTTTTAATACAAGAGGAAATGAAATTGATATGCCAATGTTAACGGTATGTTACGGGAAACTAATAAGTACAGATCTTTGATTTCCATTTAACAAAAATTCGTTTAGTTACTGATTGGTACAAATTCAAAGTGAAAATCCATTAACTGTCTAATTACACCTATTTAAACTCATGCAGGGCTGAACCTTAGATTTCGCACTTTGCACAAGTCTAACTAAGTATCAGTAACGCAGAAAAAAATTAAATTTAACCAAAAGGCTTGTTGACTCTACGGCTTTTAGCGCAAGTAAAATTTAATAGTTATTAATCACCATTGTTTGCAAGGTTTTGGAAGCTCAAATATTTAAAACAGTAAAAATCGAAAAATAAAATCAAATATTGTTAAACTGTATAAAACGGTTGAATAAAATGCGCTAAAATGTACACGCGTTCCCACCATTTTTCTTAATCTAGATATAAAATAATCCTACTTTAATTTATGTTTTAATTTGCCACCTAAGTTAAAACAAAAAGCTTCAAGAAACATAAAACATTTATAACTCACATGCCATAAATACACGGTTTCCAAATACCCCCGGTAAGAATGAATACAAAAGATTAACGCACAAAATCCTTTCACTGGAACAGGCATCGTCTCGAAAGTAATTGCCGCTGCATGTTTTAGTAAGCATTTTTACGACATAAATTTGCTTCTCATTCATTTCGACCAGCCGTTGTTACGAATGCAACATTTCATCTAAGACAGATGCTGTATTCAAAGCAGTAATTCTGTCAAAATGCGCCGTAAGCTCTATTTCTTTGCCTTATTTTTACAATCACTTTGTTACAGAGACTGAATGTCCCTAGAGAGACATTTACCATGTTGTACCCAGGTACATAACTATAAGAGTTCTATATTGTTAAAATCTAACGAATTTTATTCGATGCCTATGTTTCATACGCAGTAATTTTAATAAGAATTAAACATATTGTTCCGTGCTTACGGGTTCGTAATGGATTGAATGCACAAGTCGTTAAAAAGTTAATAAAATTTATTCTTTTAACAAAAATAAGACAAAATACTGAAATACTTCCTCAGAGAAATTCGTACAATTCCACAATATATCAATTGTTAAACGGAACTTAATTAAAAACAGAAAACGTTAATCCAATCTCACAGCGAATTGACTATTATCAATCAAAGCATTAACTAAAAAATACCAGTTCGCTTAAAACAACAGCAACTGAGCTAAGGTGTTTCAATTCGGCTTTTGTAAACGTTTTAATTATTTAAGAGAACATTCTAGTAAAATCTATTTTACCAATTTTTCTGAATGGCAACAGCAATTTCGAGATGTTTATTTATTAAACACTAAACGCACGCCCTCTTGTATTTTTATAATAAATACAAAATCCATAACACTGCTCCCTTCACGAGGACTGCACGGTCCGCGCAGTAGAAACCGTGGGCAGGAAGCCAAACTTACAACTAAGGCATCACTGCAATAATAAACATTACATTACAATAACAAAATAAACAATAATTGCAAGGAGTAACATTCAGCAAATCAAATACTATCAAACACCAAATACAAATCAAATACCATCAAATATTAAATACAAAAAGGACCATGATCTCATACTATTTACAATACTATTTAAAATTATATACACTACGTAGTCTAACCACAGTAAGGAGCTAACCTGTCGTAATAAACGACTTTAGGTTTAGAGTTCGATGACTTACGGATCCGAACCACGACGTCGTTCAGCCTGTTTAGGACTGTGTAAGGACCATCGCAAGGTGACTGTAGTTTCGAAGAAAGTTCTTTTCTGTGAGTCGGATTCCATAACCACACCTTGTCTCCTTCGTTGAAACAATGTCCAGTAGTTCTCGTGTCGTAGCGGGTCTTCATCTTCTCCGTCGCCAAGTTGACCTGCTCTCATGCAAAGTTGTTTATCACTTCAAACCGGGCCTGGAGATCTTAAATGTATTCCTCAGCCGATGAAGCCACATCTGGAGGGCGACAAAACAAAAGATCACATGGCAGACTAAGGTCACGACAGAAGATCATATTAGATGGGAAATAGCTGGTAGTCTCGTGGACAGTATTGCAGTCAACCAGTAGAAAAAATGGTTACTTTTTGTCCCAGTCCTGTTGGTTTCTGGAAACCACTAATGAGAGATTGTTAATGATGGTTCGGTTAAATTTCTCTACCATGCCGTCCGACTCCGAATATAAAGGCATCGTTTGCATTTTGCCAATGCCGAGTAGCTTGCAGAGTTCTTTGATTACTGCTGAGGTAAAATTCCGACCCTGATCTGAATGTAACTGAAGACGCACTCCGAAACTGGAAATCAGGTGATGCATCATCATCTCTGATACTGTGACATCCTATTGATCAGGAATAGGTTAAGCTTCAGGCCACTTGCTGAAGTAATCAATGACAATGAGGATGTATTTGTTGCCATCAGCAGTTCGTGGCAGAGATCCTAAGATATCAAAGGCGATACGTTGAAAAGGTGCTCCTACATTGTAACGCTGCAGCTTCCCTCGGCTGCGTTTTTTCGGTCCTTTCCGACCTGCACAGGTATCGCAAGATCGGCCCCACTTTTGCACATCATCCTCTGCATTATTCCAGTAGAAGCGCTCCCGAACTCACTCAATGTCTTCATTATTCCGAAGTGATCTCCTGTAGAGCTGCTATGTTGTACTTTAAGGACATCCGGAATCCGAGATCTTGAAAGTATCAATTGCCATCGGAAAATCTTCTCATCATCCGATTCTAATTTCCAGTACAAGACGTCGTTTCGAATATGGATAAGTCCCAGAGAGCCCAATATTGTTTTGTCGTGGATCTATAGCTCGAAATGTCCTCCCAGGTAGGTTTTCTTTTTGAGGTTTCCATTAAGTGAATTAGGGTTTTAATGTCGCCATCTTCCAGCTGGATATTCCTGACTTCTTTATCCCTCCATATGTCTTGATCAGCCGATGCTGGTGTAATTTGCCGTGCGACTGGATTAAGCAGCTTGTATTTAGCTTCAGCCCTGGAACAATATCGGCAGCTTTCTGGGCAAGGTCTTCTAGAAGTACCGTCGGCGTTTCTGTGTGATGATCCTTTCCGGTGGCGGCTAGCGATTTCATATTTCTGGACTCTCTGTATCCACCTGGCAACTTGACCTTCAGGATTTTCGAAATTTAAAAGCCGGGTCAAGGAAGCATTATCTGTGCGGAGTAGGAATTTCCTGCCATATAGGTAATGATGCTAATGTTCTACGGCTTTAACTATGGCGAGCGATTCTTTGCTGGTGACACAGTAATTCCTCTTCGGTTTTGTTAGGCATCTGCTCCAGTAGGCTATAACAGGTTCTTGGCGGTTAATGTTTTGGGACAAAACAGCACCGACACTATCATTGCTCGCATTTGTGTCGATAATAAATGGTTTTTCGTGCTGAGGATACGTCAGAATTGGAGCCGATGTTAAAGCTACCTTCAAGTTGTTAAATGCATCCTGACAATCTTTTGTCCACAAGAACACTTGTTTGCTTTCTGTCAGATTGTGAAGGGGTTTTGCGATGGAAAAAACGTCCTTTACGAATCTCCTATAGTAGGTGCAATACCCTAGGAAGCTCCTCAGCTGATTGACATTGACGTTTCCGGACGTTAACGGGTGACACCTCTTCAGAATGAGTGCGCACACCGTCAGCAGAGATGACATGTAAGTCACTCTTCCTGTCTGAATAATTTGCATTTAGCTGGACTAAACTTTAGATTGGCTTCCTTTAGTTTCTGAAGTACCTTTTTATGATTTTCTAGATATTCTTCAAAACTCTTTCCGACGACGATGATGTCATCCACGTATATCAGACAAGCTTCGTAGGAAAGGCCTTTCAAATTCGTAGGAAAGGCCTTTCTCCATGAGGCGTTCGAATGTTGCCGATGCATTACACAGTCCAAATGGCATCACCTTGAACTGACAAAGTGCTTGACCCGTAGTAAATGCTGTCCTTTCTGGGTCATCAGGATGTATTCGTACTTGCAAATACCCGCTCTTTCAATCACGTGTCAAAAATCACTTGTTTCCTGAAAGAAAAAGAGTGTCCATAATATCCTCAATTCTAGGAAGAGTGTAGCTGTCTTTCTTCGTAACGTCATTCAACCGGCGATAGTCAACGCAAAATCTAGCCGAACCGTCTCTCTGACGAGGACGATGGGAGATCCTGTTTAGTAATCGGTAGACGTCTTGGGTGTTGCTTGATTGGTGGATGATCACCGGTATCGATTCTATGTTGCGTCAAACTGTTTCGACCCACGTGAGAAAATGAGCAGGAGAACACATCTTGAAGATCTTGAAGGACACGTTCAGCAGCATTCCTCTCTTCATGGTTAAATTGCGTATACTGCGATAACTCCGATGTAATGCTCTCTGAAGACACTGATTCTGAGATGATACTGTTTCTTTTAACGCTGTTTGCGGGAATACACGCTGCAAACACTGCACCTTTCTTAACTCTTTGAAATCCAAACACATCGCTAACTTGTGTCCTTAAAATACCGAACCGCCCGAAATACTTTTCCAATTTCACAACATTTTCCTCGCTTCCCCGTCCATTAACGCCGAAATTGGTGTGAAAATTTGGAATGACATCTTTTCTACCCTCTAACAAAGATCCCATTAGCTTTTGCCGTCATTCTTTATAAACCTATTCTGAAGGTCTTAAAAACTGAAATCAGAGAATCAATAACGAAATGTCACTACGTGCAACCTAAAGATAAGAAAACACAATTAAACCTCTTAGGACAAGTTGTCTGCAGTAAACTGATACAATGCATCTGGGGAAACTGCACCTGCTACTGCATACCTTAGCGGAGGGAAGAACACAAGATCGCAATCTCGGTCTTTTGGGGCGGTGGTGGCCGTCTCAGTGAAGGGCCGTGTGGGGCCATTCGGTCGTCAAAGAGTTAATAACTCTCGAATTGTCAGTTACATTGGCAACTCTCACCGGGATAACGGTCTCGACAGGTCGACGAGTCCTGAATCTATTATAACTCCTTTCGGGCTATTACAGTTATTGGGATATTCCATGACGCCGTCGCGGAAATTTCTATTTTCGGCTACGGATCCATGAAGTAAAATTTCTGTTCTTGACGGTATTCTGATATCGTCTTGACCTATGATTTTGTGAATGGATTTTATTCCTTCATCATTAATCAAGAATAAGGCTATGTCCTCAGAGGCAGAATGCAGTTCGTTATTTTTAGAGTCCCAGGAAAAACTGTATTTTAGAAAGACCAATCCGAGTATGCAAGGGTCTGTAATCTTTGCTACATAGGCCGTGTAATGGTAGGGGGAATCTCCAAACGTGATCTTAAGGTTTACGTTTCCATCTATATGGAAATTTTTGCCGTATACAGTCTGGAGGGAAACGCAGGGCGGCGTCCAGATGAGTTTGCTTTTCAATTGTTGAGCCACAATTATCCTTGTTTTCGAGTGATGATAACATTGGCTCCTGTATCGATGGTTATATTGCAAGGAACTCTATTGATGTGTTCCATGATGAAACGTCCATTACTGTCGCCACTTACAGCAGAAACCTAAAACGTTTTAAACTGAGGCTTTTCATTCTCTGGCAAAATCCTCCCCGCGAGATGGCCACTAATTAGTTTCCCTCCTACATGATAGGTACGGTTTAACATCCTTGCCTTGTAGTGTTCTGCAGTTTCTTCGTATGTGCCCTTCAGCACAGCATTTCCTGCACGGTCGGTTTTGTATCACCAATATTCCGTCCCAAAGCATTCATTTGTCACTTTAAATCATCTAGGCGCGCAACCATTTGATCCACTGGCTCTTGGGTATCGGTCTCTGCGAGTTGTTTGCTGGGCTGCCTCGAATTTCATGGCGTACACCAGAGCACTTCTTAAGTCCTTCACATCAGCTATTCACAGTGCTTTCTGTACTTCAGGATCCCGGATGCCGTTGATAAAGTACTGCAGAGACAGGATTTCCCTTGCTTCTTTCGGGCACTCCGTAAAGGCGAGATGGGACAGCCTTTCAACATCCGTGGCGAGCTGTTGGAGTGTTACGGTGATGTTCTATTGACCTGATTTTAATTGAGGACTACTGCTGTCTTTCAAACGTCTCTCCTAGAGGCGCAGCTCCAATGAACCGGATACAGCTTCGAAGTCTAGTCTCTGGGTTCCTGAAAGAGTCTGCAGGATATCTGCTGCGTGTGCTCTCAGTGAAAGGGCGTGATGACAGGCAGTCTCATCCATTCGCATCCACCAGTATTGAAAATTGCATCTTATAAACTTGCCAAGAGTCTTCCTATCATATGTCAATAGCTTCAGAGAAGGGACAAGCAGGCATCGGTAGATATTTAAAACGATCCGATTTGCTCCCTGTCGTCGCTACGAATTTCTTTAAATTATCACCTTCTTTAGCAACTGCAGAAATCTATTCATCAATTTGATGTTCCAAGGCAGAAACTCTTTCTTCTGTTTGTTCTTTCACAGAAGAAACTCTAATCGATTTGTTGTTCCACGGCAAAATCTCTCTCTTCTATTTGTTCCTTGACAGAAGAAACTTTCTCTTCAATTCGTCCAACTTTATTTTAAACCACGTTAATTCTGCCTTCCATAGCCTCAAATTTGTTTTCTATTGTACATGTAATCTCTTTCTTTATTTTCTCTTGACCCACTTTCATTTCCTCTTTAATAGCTTTCATCTTTTCTTTAACGAAAATTTGGCCAGCTTTCATCTCTTCTTGACCAGCTTCCATCTTTTCTTGAAATGCTTTCATCTCCTCTTTAGGGAATTTCATCTCTTCTTTAAATGCAGCAAAGAGTACCATCAGCTGTCTTAACTGTTCTTCAGTCGCTCGCGTTATTGGCATTCAACTCCCACTCCTGACACCAAAAAGTGTTGCGTGCGTACGCGTTCGTAATGGATTGAATGCAGAAGTCGTTAGAACGTTAATAAAATTTATTCTTTTCACAAGAAATAAAACAAAATACTGAAATACTTCTTCAGAGATATTCGTACAATATCTCAATCTTTAAACAGAACTCAATTCAAAACAGAGATAGTTAATCTAATCTCACAGAGAATTCGCTACAATCAATAACAGCATTAAGTAAGCAATACCAGTTCGCTTAAAACAACAGCAACTGAGCTGAGGTGCTTTAATTCGATTTTTATAAGCTTCTTAATTATTCACGAGAACATTCTGGTAAAATTATTATCTCGATTTTTCTGGATGGCAACAGGAATTACGAGATATTCATTTATTAAATATTAAATGCACGCCCTCTTGTATTTTTACTTTCCCGACGTAGCTTTCTCTTCAGATTCGTCTGCGTTGCACGGGAAAATAAAACAATTTTAATTACAAATCTAAATAAATAGCTAAATAAATACAAAATGCGTAACAATATATTTGAAGATCGCGAGCATAATTGGATACAAAAGTAACGTATTATCATTTCTTCACATTAAAAAAAATATCGACTATTATATATTATTCATTATGCTGTCAAGATATCTTGATTAAAAATCTGATTTCTTTGTAAAACGTAGTAGTTAAACAAAGCATAGTTATTTATATTGACTTTCTGAAATGCCCTAAGCTTAGGCTTTGGCGGCGCAAAAGCTTATCAGGGCCTAAAAATTTGTTACAGAAAAACAATATGCTCTATGTTTTGCAAAGTGAAGCGCAGAATAACATCTTTTGCAAGTTTTCATATTTTTCTTCAAGAAATCTCTACGGCACAAAATAAAAGAAATTTTATGAGATTAGTGTATATATTTGTTCATGCTTTCAAATGCTTGGAAGATGCAGAAGACATCGGCATCGATGATTAAAATAATGTATATACAAGTGCAAAAGTAAGAGGTGAGAGGCAGTTAATGTATAAATAAATAAATAAACACTTAACAGAAATACTCCAAACTAAATGTAGAAACACGTACACCTTTCATAGACCAGTATTACTGTTGTGAGCGTGCATATAAATATTGCATTTAGCGTGCATATAAATATTACATCGAGCGAGCATATAAATATTACATTGATCGTATATACAAGTATTACATTATACTCTTGAAGAAAAAGGAAACTAAAAGCATTGTTTGCATGGAGGATCATTGCTCTTTTTCTTTGCTCCCGTTCGTGTTGTGCAAAGCTTTTCTTTCATTTGCTTGCCTAGATCCGATGATACGCCGGAATTATCATGCGAACTCGCATGACGTGATCCTGCTCTCTGAAGTAGTGTCCGTTCGACTTCTGGCTATAGCATTTCTTGACAGACTGCTACCGCGGTTGAAGGAACGCTGAGGGTGAGGTAAGGGGCGTAACCATTGTCACAGTAGTGTTGAAGTTTCATATCATTGGTCTGGAGGACTTTTCATTTGCTGTTGTATGTAACGTGAGGTGATAACGTCTCCTGATGTGTGGTGAGGATATTGTACAACATTTTTTACAAACAATAATATACTATGAAAATTAAGACGGATAAGACAAATTGTAATCATTATTTACACTATATACAAGTCCCGATTGCATTTCAATATTCGTTAATTAGGTAGGAAACTTTTCATCAATCATATGAGCTGCAAAGTGTCTTAGTATTCGATCTAGAAATATTAGTATATATTAGTAGTATTCATACTAGAAGGTACCGAAATAGCCCAGAGTCTCGCACTCAAGGGCTTTTGTGAAAAAGCGTTTATTAATTCGCTTGAGATATTTGTCTAGAAAGTCCAACTTAAGATCTTTATGCAGCTGGTCGTTACGCACGTAATAGTGTGCATTTGTCATCAGACGGAGAATTTTAGATTGTACAGTTTGCAGTTTGCCCTTATCCGTAGCCCCAGCCCAGGCAGGTGAAGCATAAGCTAGGATTGGCCTAATAGTTAAAGTACAAATAAGTTTTTTCTTATTAAGATCCAGTTAGGAATTTTTCCCTATGATTAGGAAGAGCATGTTAATAATACATAATGCCTTTTTTTGTACGTAGTTCATATGGTCAGTCCAAGTCAGTTTGTCGTTTTAAAACTACTCCTACGTATTTTGCTTGCTTTACGAGCGGCACAGGCTCGTTGAAGAGATGTAGTTTTTCCGTGACTGAAGTAGCTCTTTTCTTTCGTCTGTGATTTAGTGGCATTGATCGCCACTTTCCATCATCGACATCAGTTCTCGATTTGAGGGATTTCAGCTTGGAGTTTTCTGATAGCGTGTTTAATGTTAGCCAATCTTACAGCCAGGGCTGTATCGTCGGCATAACATGCTAGCAACGATGATTAGTGTGGCTTGGGAAAATCCGCAACATAGTATAGGCAGAGTATCGATCCGACCATACTTCCTTGTGATACGCCAGCACGTATGGGTGTTGCTTTGGAGTTAGAATTTCTAACGGAGACTTGGAAATTTCGGGTAGTCAGAAACGAATGCAGCAGTAGAATAAGTTCCCTGCTGAAGTTTAGATAAATTAATTTGGAGATGCGCCCCTCATGCGAGATGCGTTCAAATGCTTCATTTGCTTGCGGTTATGGTTCTCGCTTTTATTTGCAAGGAAAAAATGGTTGCATTACATCTCCCCCGAAGAAAAACATTTTCTACTCTCGGTCAACAATATAAACATCTAGTTCCATTATTCAGCAGCAAACCGGGATTTTCGGCTCAAACAACTGAGTGGCGATTGCTACGCTTTATGGAAAAGTAAACCTGAAACATTAGCTATGTTCATGAAACGGAAGAGTTAGACACCAATGTAAAATTTAATGTTATGGACAAAAGCAAAATTGTTTTGGCGTGTATTTTGAATATAATTCTATTGAACTTAAAGGGCCCTCAGATACAAGTCTCTCTTCACAATCCCTCTCCTCTTCGCCCTATAAGTCTTCAGGACACGCACACAACATCAACAACAACAAAAATCGCAAAAATGGCACGAGCGATAGCTATAGTTGGAGCAAAACGAGTACGAATGTAAAGTCATCTATCGAGGTAAATAGCAGTAAAGGGAAAAAAACAAAGAAGTTAAAATTCAGAAAGCATTGGTAGGACTATAGATTGGAATTAGTGTTATTGACTGAACTACTGTTGTTACATAAAGATGATAAAATTTGCAAATTTAGAATGCTTCAAGGAATCCAATTCGCCAACTGAAAAAGCTTATTGATAATTTTTTGTCTGATTATGTACACTATTTCCTAGGGATAATTTGTTTAACCAGATGGTGATGACTTATCATTCAACACATTTTAGTTAGCGTGCTATTTTAGAGATTATTATATAGGAGTAGGAAACTTGAAAAAAAAAGCAACTAGACCCTCACCAGCTTTCGAACCACCGATCCTTTTCTTGTATGTTGATTTTGTTAATCGCTTATACAATGGAAACCCAGAAAAAGGAATTAATTAACAATTTCATACGAATTTTAATAGTTTTCCCATATGGAATATGACCAAGGAATAAAACAATATAAATAATATTCTTATCTACTTGCGTTGGAAATTACGATTGCAAACCAGTCCCAATTATATGTGCATAGGGAAATGCGAACATTATTAAGGTCTCTAAGATCTTCCATATTGAATTGCAGTTTTTGACTACGACAAACCATAAGCTATTTTTTAAACGACTAGAATATCCCTCAGTGCCTGCTTTTAAGGTATAAATGGTTGCCATGACAACTAGCAAGCTGGCAGGGACTCTTCATGTTACCCTTCAAACTAAAGCAAATAAAACACGAAACATTGCCCGAGTAACCTTAGGAGGGAACTCATACTATTTAACTGGAAAAGAATCTTAAAATGAAATGAATTATATAAACTCTGTATACTATATCAGAATCAAAACAAAAAGTGTTATGTGTTGTCATTCATGTCACTTACCTGACAGTAACAGCAACATCAGATCAAGTACACGAAATTTATAGTAGGCATGAGCAAATTCATTGCGCCTGTCATTGATTCAGGAATTCGGCACTTTATAGGTGACAGTGCTTGCCCAAATCCGTCCTGATGTTGATGGCACAAATGGCTTAGATTTTAATAGTTCAAATGGCGCTAAACTTTGCATGGTTGTAATGCGCCAGATACGTAGTAAAAATATTCATCTTTTAGTGGACAGTTTTTAACACTGTTTTAGTACATTATAACAAAAAAAGACAAAGACCTATTTTGTTGCGGCTATTGTTCACAAATAACTTGCTCTGAAAGGTGTTTGACATTATATTGATCTTAGGATAAAGTTTTGGAGATATTACAGAACGTTTTGAAATTTGAGTTAGTTTGCAGTTGGCCTAAAACTGCGAGGTACCTGGGGGAATGGGCATGAGAAAAGTTAGTGCCTGGTGTGCTCACTTCTTTGCAGACACAATTGTCTGAGCAAAAGATATTTGTTTTAAGGAGAAAGCGCCGTGTTCAAATATGAATTGGTTAAGAACATGCTGCAACTGCCACGACTCTTGGTTCAGGTAGTACAATGAAACACAAACTGGCACGAATTTGCCAATATGTGTGCATCAATTTCCAGATTTTAACACGGGATTTGAAATTTTAAGATTAAGGAGAAAGAAACAGCTATGCCGAATTTAGATGCAACGCGTATTTTCTTCACCACTTCAAACACTCATTTCCAGAACACTTTTTCCGCAGTAAACTTTCACTGCAAGTAACGTTATGCCTGAGAATTAATACTGCTAGTATCCGCTTGTGCATAGAAGCATTAATACAGCTTGTAACCCTGCTTTTACGTTTCACATTGCCATGTAGTGGAATAATTTACGTGCAAACGTAATGTGCACCTTTATGATGGAATGCCCGATCATGTCAGCGGGCCTTAAGAATAGAACAGAATTTACAGATGCATCACTTTCGTTAAGACATGACACAAAGTATTCCGAAAGCAAATATTCTTACACTCTAAATTCTTAGGAATAAGCAAAATTGCATTTTGCACCTATAATTTCATTCACACACTTCGTGGCGATTGTAGTTGAGGCGCCTGATAACTTATAAGGTATTTTCTTCCCCCTTTTCGCATGCCTTCACGTTGTTACTGGGAGCACACTAGATGCATATTCGAGAGGTCCAGGGCTCGCGTCAATGCGACGACATTGCACATTTTTCATGTCTCCTGCTCTTCAAAAAAAAAAAAAAAAACTGGTGACTCTACAAGTGGCACCTGAACTATAACGGGGTGTAGGATAATTAATCAGCACCAGGATTTCGTGATTGGGTTTCCTCATTTCCAGTATCCCTATAAAAGGGGGGAGTATATAAGGTATTTCCTGTCTCCTTTTTCATCCCTTCGTGATTTAATTAGAAGAATACTCGACGTGTATTCGAGAGGTCCAGGGTTCGAGTCCCGGCGAGGGCACTGCACATTTTTCATGTCCCCTGCTTCAAAAACAAAAACAAAATTAAAAAACTAACTCTGCAAACTTTCCTTGTAAATAAGCATTTCCTTAAAATTTTCTGCTTTTTCAAAATCCAGACACTTGTAACTTAATGAGCTCATCAGGAACGGCCAATATGTATCAGTCATTTAGCCATCTCGTCACCGGAAGCTTTACTAGCGAGGACTTTACTGCTAAGACGGAAGCTTTGCTAGCGAGGACTTTACTGCTCCTGTTGCTGCTAAGACACACTTGTGGGGTTTTACTATTTAAATCTAAAGTTCTAACTTAGAACCCACGAACACTAACAAGCGAATAATCGCTTAGGTGTGTGAACAGAACACATAAGACTTAAAGAGGGTTTATAACCCTTTATCTTTCAGTATATTTACAATCAGTTCCTACTTGGAATTTTACACAAAGCCGCCACTCGGGCTTGAACTTAAAATAATAATAATTTAAATAAAACTAGCTTAACTAAGCTATTTAAAACGTATAGCCAAAGCTCTCAGAATCTAACTGGTTGGCCCTTAAGCATAAATTAAATCCACGAAGCTAAGCAAGGGCCTAAGGTATGGCCGAGCGTAGTAACAAATAAGACAGACGTAGCCAGAAGACAAACGCGCGCTAGTCAGGGAATCAGATTCTTTCTCTTGAAGTCGGTGAAGTCACGACTTAGATAGTACTGTTTCTCATTTGCATTAACCGCGTTTCTGATTTTACATTTCGGTAGGAAATTGTAAGCTGAAATTAGAACAAGATAGGAAGGATACAAAGCTTAAAATAACTGTTAATAAACTTAGGATAAACCTTACACACTAATGAAATGAGATACTTATAACATGCACCTAGCAGAATCCTCTATAAAACGAATAAAAATGAACCTATGAACAAGGAAATACAAATAGGCATCAAGGCATTATAAAAATATCAATCGGTATTTCAAAATAAAATCATTAGAATTGTTCATAAAGACGAGCAGAATACATGAAGAAGACCGGCAACACGGAAGAGATTATTGCCGCTATTATCTGCCATAGCAACAATATTCGTTATGGGAAATCTGATCAGAAAATGGTATTTGGTATTTGGTAGCCTCTGAAATATGTTAAGTGATCTAGAATGAAATACGTTATAGTAATGAACTTCTTAATAGCAAGCATATTAACTTAAGCTCTTGAGAATGGGGAAAGGGAAACTCCAGTGCTTGAAATAGGAATAGGCTATGTGTCGAGGGCTTTTACTTGCCCTCAATCGAAGCGGTCTAAATCACGAATTTTACCCATCGTGTTACTTTTAAAAATTGCTTAGAAGATTGCTATGCTTCCAACTATCTGTATCCTACAGCAGCGTCCTTACATGTGCAGAAATAATGTGGATGAATCACAGTATTTGAAGAAAGGCTGTTTATCTCTTTTTAGTAGTCTTCAGTGTGTATCCTAGCGACTATGCTTCGCAAAAATTCATGCTTGTATAATAAAATTTCTATGTCAAGAAGTTTGATGAAATTTATTCTCCATTGTGTACAAGATTCTTATTTCTTTAGTTCCTTCCACGAAGTAAAGGAAGTATCGCAATCGAATCGATCTGACTATTTTTTGCGTGACGTTTGTTTGCGGTCAGAGTAAGAGACTCTTTTTTCTGAAATGGTTTGTAAAATTAATTCAAAATGTATTTACGTATATATCTCGCATAATTCAAAAGCTATTAACCTTGAACGAATGTTGAAATTTTGTATACGGGATTGCTGTAACATCTAGTTGTGCACTCCTTTTTATTGCAATTGTCAGGTCCGAAAGTATATATATATATACCTATATCTTTACTCGGCATAAAAGTGATTACCTAGACCTTTTTTTCCGCAATCGTTTATCATAGTCCTATCTTCCAATTGCAGAAGTATTTTAGATGGCAAAAATATTTATATTTTGGCATTTTCAAATTAAAAAAAATAATTTTGTACAGGTAACGAAACTTAACTTGTAATTTGGTCTCCCGCTTCCTGTTCTAACTGGGGAAGTTTTATAAAGTTAAGAAATTTAAAATAATAATAAGAAGCTTTACGGCCATGTGTAAAACCTGGCAAGGATATATAATTTCAAAATTTACAGTTTTTCCTCTCATTTTTAACATGCTTTGAGAAGTCGGTTAATGAATTTACAATAATTCGAGGAAATATATTTAAAGGAAGTATAGCAAAAAATGTCTATAATTTAATAGACTGGACAAGGAAGTCATATGGCGTCCACATCAGATTTTTTTAAGGATTCTTCTAGCCGATGAACAAAATGTTACTGAAATACCCTGCACATTATGCAACATCATGTGAAAAAGTCAGTATGATAAATGGAACAAAAAATTTTAAGAATGAAGAACTATAAAGGAAGCAGAATAAAAAAAGCCATTCGCGGCTGATGGTATTGGTCAAACAATTAACGAAAATGGCCTACCCGACAAAACCTGAGAAAAGTGATACAGTGTTTCAAATTATATGACACTCTTTGTAATTTCTGATCTGTTCCTTTATTATTCTTAAAATATGTATTGAAGTGGCTCACTCCATATCGCCAAGTTTTTAAATAGGTGGTCCCTGCATCTATGCCTAAACTAACCTAACAATAATACTCAACTGGTCTTGCAAAAACTGCGACATGTTACGAGAAACGGGTATTCACATTGCGAAGGAATATGTGGTGGTCAAAAATAAAATTATTCTGTTAATTTTTCTGCTTGTTCAAACATTCTCATCACGTCCAGTTTCATTTGGAAAGTTACTGTTACAGTAACTACCAAACCAGTACTGAAACTGCAATACCAAGCAATTTAAATTGCCTTCGTATTGCAGTTTCATGAGTTAACCATCCCGAAAATAGTAATCTCGAAATATCAGATGTGATTTTCTAATGAATGCAACCAGGGTGCTGCAATCAATAACTTAGTTATACTGGCGAGTACATAACAGAGGCACATAATGCAAATGTCTTAAACTTCTCATACACCTTCACATTTATTTTACTCTGCTGAAATCATAGTTGCCATTTGCATGCATTCAGCATTTTTAATAGACCTTTGGTCTAACAAGTCAGACAGACAGAAACAAGTGCAGTGGGCACCAAAACATCGCCATGGGCAAACGTGGTATCGCCACGCTGCACTAACCATCTACAAAACTGCACCCTCAAGGGCATACTAACGCGATGCTCGGGCATTTGTTTATATTGCAACATTCATAATAGTTACATATTAATGGTGCTTAATTTGCATTACAGACAAAATTGGCATAAGGTATACTTTACACGGGTATTTTGCAGTTGCATGGATAAATTCAATAAGTTATTGACAAGTGTATATACATATTTCTTTTGTGTTTCTGTTTGGAGCTTTGCGGGTTGAGAGGATGGATTATAGTACATGGCTCGTTGTTTATTTGGTTTTCCGTTACACGGTGGGCAGTTTATAAGTTCATTCTAGTACAGTTTATAGTTCACAGTTTATGAGTTCATTTCATGATATATAGTGTCGAGTGCGCAGTACTGGTGTACTTGTCACATATTGCACAGTATGATATCAGCTCATAGTTCTTAGTTTGAGTAGGTATGAGAATAGTCACCGTTGTCTCAATAAATGGATATATTTATGCATGTTTTTTGAAGGCACTTCTGCATAGCATGAGAGTGGAGAGCGGATACTCTTAAAGTTGCATTTTTCGAAGTTGGAAAAGTATTTTGAGTTGCATGCTATGCGTGACACAGATTTGTTGGCAGTGTAGGCCTAACAAGTCAGTCAACTATACTGGAAATATCCAGTCAATTAGAGAGTCTCGTTTATTGGTTTTACTGGAGGCGTTACTGTGTTTGAGTGGTCTGGCCTCCTGTGAGAAAATATACACGTTACTGATTGCTATTGATAATTGCTAGTAATTTGTAATATCTGGAGGTTTATAATGTTTTTTACATTATGTTAATGCTTTATATATATTTTACACATACATAGATTATTCTAGAGGTGAAAAGTATGTGAAATTACGTTACGCTGGAAGTTGTAATACATCGATTTTTGCCACAGTGTTCAAAGTATATATGCTAAAATAAACGATGCATAAATATGGTTTTGGCTAGTATTATGTAGAAACTAAATACTGAAAATTATTTTAAAGAAATATTACTATACATGATATTAATGGTAATTAATGATATCACATGAAATCCCTTTTGCTATACGTTACTATCATTTTGAGCAAGTTATTTAGCAAGATTATTTCTAGGAATATTAGGCAGATATTAATCATTTAAACTGATTACTAATAATTGATATTTAATGGGATATTTCGGAAAGAAGGCAAGACACAGTTGATCAAACTAACGTGATGAAGAATTATGGTCAAGCTTATTTTTGTTCGGGAGCCACTGTATAGTCGTGAGGTAACTTGTAAGTAGAAATCTGCAAATCATCAACCATCTTTCGCTTGAAATATATGTTTGACTTTGCACGTGTCAGATGAATGCTGTGAGCTCTATCTCACTGAAACATGTTTGAGGAATACATAAGTCTCTTACCGTATTTCCCTCTAATACACACTTTATAGGGTAAATTCGGAATTGAACATCGTTGAATCTCCTTTCACACTTCGCAAACATTTTCCACCTTTTTTAGATCAGAAATATGAGGTAAAATCCGAATGAAAAAAAGCGCAAACTTTCGCTCGCTATGTCTCACACTGAAAATTAGACTGCAGTCACATGCTTCGAAGCATTCCTTGATTGGAAAATCCATAACCGAAAAGGAGTTGCGCAACCGAAACTGACAGTCTAACCTAGAATACATAAACATAGATAGCAGCATTCATTAATGTATGCATTATTAACGCGACGTGGAAGATGCTTTGTCAGTGTCTGGTATGAGAATAATTAGGCGAACGACA
>KK118533.1:134769-146256 GCA_000611955.2 Stegodyphus mimosarum
TAATCATAAATAATGGCCCGAAAATATATTTAAGGTCTCAGCTTTTCTGAGTGCAGAATAGCGACATTGAAAGGAAAAATTTTTCTTTTTATGGTTCTTCACCGGTTTTATCTCGATTTTGATGCATTCTTATAAAAGCATTGTTTACATTTTAATGTCGTGCTTATATTCATAATATGTTCACATTCGTATTTTCCGAATGTACACACAATCTTCTTTCTGTCATTTTCTAGCAGAATTACAACTCGACTGCCTTGCATTATTATTAATAGTAGGCAAATATTTCACTCGGGTTTTAGTCGAACACGGAAATTGGATCTCAGACCAGTTTTACAAAAAATTGCTATTGCGAACAGCTAAGTTTGTGCTTAATGCAAAGAAACGAGTTAAATTCCGAAGAGGTTTCTCACCTTTTCCTAAATTTTAGAAATTTCTAAGACATTCAGATTGAGAAACGAATTAGTGCTATGAAAAGTTTTAACCACTTGACGTTTTTATGATTACACTAGGATCCTACAGACTACTGTTTTCTATTCCTTTTTTTAAGAACATCTGACGTGATCTTTTAATTTAGGTTTAAAGATTTGTGTTTTTGACCTATAGATGCAAAGCTCTAATTACGAGAAATTTTATAAATTCCCAATGATTGATTGTTCAGTATTATATCCTTTACAATTGAGAACTTGATTTTATAGACAATTTAAAAAAGAATCTAGAAATTTTATCGTTTCCAGCATTTAGAAATTAAACTACTGACTTTCGGAATGAGTGATAGACAAATGGAAGGTGTACTGAAATATCCTTTCTTTGGCGACTTAAGAAGAAAGGAAATGTCTGAGTTAGGAGTGAATGGTGGAAATTACTAAACTGACCTACTATCCTTCTGTTGATGGCTTAAGGAAATTGAAGGGGAGCTAATTTAAACTGTAAAAAAACATAAATATTTTATATTTAATAAGTACCAATTTATTCTATGCCTTTAACTCTCGCAGCTGGAAAATTCCTTTTCAAAAAAAGAGTCGTTAGGCTAAATCCGTAAAGAATTCATTCATTTTCTGTGTCATAGTCTCTGTAGAAGTAAGTTCTATGGAGTTCAGAGAATTTTAAAGTAATTTGAAGACCCAAGGAAGAAAAGTTTGGTGAATGGGGGAGGGCAATTAAAAATATCCCAACCTCACTCAATAAGTCTTCATCTGATGTTCATCGAAATGTGGGTCCGAGCATTGTTATGATGGAAGATTGCTTTAGAGAGCTTCGCTCCTAATTCTGCTTCGATTTCCGAATTTATTATTATCTGTTGACACAAATTCATGTTGCAAAGTTCCTTTGTAGTCTCAACAAACACAAAGCATTATATTTTTGGGATGCAGTTACTAAGGCGATTCATCTGGCTTATCTCATTATATTTTTCTTGCAGTATTATTTAAGATATCCACTTCTCATGTGTGCGAATGAGCCGTTTCGAAAAAGAAGCTTCTTTTTTTCTATTTAGCAAAGAATTACATGCCGAAATTTGAGCAAATATATTCTACTCTTTTAAAGTACCCATACAACGTAGCGGCTTACACCTCCGGTCTTCATCAAATTATCATGTAGTATATGTTTTGAAGTATTCAGTCTACCTAGTGTTTTCTGAACCATATAACGTAAATTTTTAGCTATAGCTTGTTAAAAGAACCTATTACTTATTAAAAGTCCTTTTTTACAAAAGACGGTCATCCAGAGTGAGCACCATCTTCGAGGCTGAAATTTCCATTCATAGTTTTCTGAAACCGTCTTTGAACCTTACGTCACCAGCAACATTTTCTTCATATACAGCATAAATTTTGCATGCGATCTGACTAACAATTTTCCTTTTTTTTTAAAAAAAAAAGAAGAGCATAATATGACTAAGGTGATCTTTTGGTTCTTCCATTCTTTACACTGCACTGAAAAAATAATGATACCACAACATTATCTAGAATTAAGAAACGTGAGCAGAAAAGCCGTTTTTAAAAATTTTCACAATCAAGATCACTCCGTACAGGAGTAGCAAAGAAATTAGAAAAAAATGCGCAGTGATTTGAAAAACCACAGAACTTTACGGATGGCACTTCAGAAATGTTTTTTCTTTGAAAACCTAAAGCTGATAAGGTGAAAGACTGGAAAGTTTCTTAAGTGTAATATTTGCGCCTGTAGAAGGATATTCATTGGAAGCAATGATGCTCCTCAGCATATTAACTAAGTTCTTTTGGCAAAGTGACAGAAGTGCCGGACAAATTGAAGTGCGTGATGAGCTAAAGTGTAATAGACCACAAAAGTTTGTTTATTTGGATCAGCAGAGTGGGCTAGAGGAAAGGAAAAGGGTCTACTAAAAGCATTCGAGTGTGATTAATTTCAAATTTTATAACTAGTACGTATGCCATTCCGATTTTCTTTCCAGACACAAAACGTTTGACGAAAATACACAAATTTACTTTCGAAGTCAAACGCCCTTTTGGGTCTTTTATTCGTACCATTTTAATCTAAAGCTTAGTTTAGCAAGATAGCTTAGATTCAGTTTATTCTTTGGTTCGAACTAAATTCAATTTCTTCTAATAAAACCATTTACAAATATCTTTTAAAAAATAATTTAAATGACAGTATGTTTCAATAACAGTTTTCAATTTCAACTACTTTATGTTAGAGAAAACGGAAGTAGTAACAAACACAGTAAGTTTATCCCTGTCTTTACGGGAAAGAAATATTCAACGAACAAATATTCCGCTGAGGATGTTGATGAGATGCGAATTAAATCATCACGTGGGCATCTTGGTGATATCTTTCTCTGAACCGACCCATTCCATGGAAGGACACACCAAAGCATTATGCAGCATTCAGTTTAATAATGTATCCTACATTTCATAAATACAGCTTTTAAGAGCTTTTCGGAAAAGATATTTTCTAATGAAATATGCATGGAACGAAAAACAAACTTTGATCGGAAAGTAGAGTATGACTGGTGAAAGGAATCTGGAACTATTTCCATTGCATTGTGTTCAGATTTTCTAAACCTGCCGATAGGTGCACTTTCAGGTGCATGCACGTTTCATACGCACATATATAGCATTCTAAGAAAAGAGAGATTTGCAGGAACAATGGCATCGAGGGCGGTTGCACATAAATCGAGTTCCCGTCTCTATCTTGATGTTCAATTCCTGCTATTTCGCTTCGACGCTTTGTCATGACATTCACAGATTCAAGTCTGAATTTAAATGAACTAAATGCAGAGAAAATATTTGATAATATACTTAGTGTCATACATGCCATTATATACATGGTTTATTGCAAATAACCTCATCTGAGCTTTAGAATTGACGCTATAATGCTTCAGTAATATTTATAATTTTTTACTGTATATTGTATATTTTATTGAACTTTTATATTATATTTATATACGATTTTATATTGTCACATTTGTATTTGTTTTCAACTGTTTAAAAACCTCTGAGGTGTCATTGCCGAGGATGCGCATGATAGGCTGCCTAAGACTTCTGATGTGTTTCCTTTGAACTCAAATAACACTACTTTTAAATCAGAAGATTCCAACGCAGACGCTCCTTACTTAGGATACTGTCATACATCTAGTCCACAAGAGTCATTACCCAGTCTTTATCTTCCCAACCACTTGTCTTGAAATACACTTTCAGCTACAAAATGTTTTGAAGTAACTCAATTATTCATGGTTTGGCATTTTTGAATTTAAAGTGAATCAGTTTTTTAAAAATTTCAAATTTTAACCTTTTATATGTTTACTCACATCTAAGAGTGTCACTTCTTTACGACAGTAATTTATGTGTATACATTCCATTTTTAAGTTGAAAAATCACATTTAGGGGGCCATACACAAATTGAAGAACGAAAGGTTTGCATTTAAACACAGCTAAAAAATGTATTTATTACATATTTCCTGAGATTAATAGTTTGAGTGAAGAAATTATCTAAGCAGATTATGGTGAAGAGTATAGATTAACGTAAACGTTTTCGAGAAGGAGACCTCGTTCACAGAATCTTATAAAATTCGCATTCTAAAAAGTATTGGCAGACATACGTATATAGCCAAATTATAGCATTATATTAAGATAATAATAACATATTTTAGCATTTTGAAACATATATAAATTGCGTGATAATTCTTTCGGTGCAGGAAAACATTTGAATATGTAGTCCTTATACGGACGAAAAGTCTAAACTAATGTGTTGTTTTCCTTTTACAAACACTGAAAAACTTTCTTTTAAGAAGCATATATTCTTGGCTGACATCCTTCCAGATAAACTCGTGGAAACATATCTTAAAAACATTTACAAATCGTGGAAATTTGATTCTTTAGTCCTTCCTATTATATTTGCTGTATTTTTATTACTTGCTAATGTTATCTCATTTCAATGAAGATACTTTAGTGCAACTCACCTATAAATATACTTTAAGCCACGATTGGCTTTCTAAGCAAGAGAAAAAAAATCTACGTGAACATTTTAACCAGCATTTTATAGGAATCAGAGCATTAAAATAAAGTTATTTGCTTTAAATTTTATAGCAATTTCAAACAAGTATTTGCTTTCCTTTAATTTTACAAAATTTCACCTAATTTTTAAAGAAAAACGAGAAATTTACATAGTCTTTTTATTCGGATCCGTACCATCCTTTCGCATTTGTCCAATTCAAAGTTTGGTTCTGATATCAGTTTTGAAATTCTTCTTTGGGGCTGTCTGGATTCCTTGGACGTATCGTGTTCCCATAGTCCTCTATTTGGCTATCAGTTCCACATTACCATTTAGTTAACCTCGGAAGATTAACCATTTAGTACAAAAGTTGACCGCTGGCATGAACGCATCCAGGCAGGTCTTCCAACGTTGTAAAGCATTAACTCTTCGTCTCCCATTCCATTTCTCTCCAGCTCGCCAGCGATGGAGCGATAAAGTTGCTAAACATCGGTAGTTCGATTTCGACTTCGAATCTCGGAGAATGGGCTGGATGGATTGGCATTTTGGTAGTTTTACCCATGTGCAACGTATGTAAGATCGAGTTCTCCTTAAAACGTCCTTTATGAAGATTTCCCTTCCCTTAAGCAGATAGTCATTGAGTGCTTTACTATTTTTAAATAAACCAGACCTTTCTTCTCCCTCGCGTTGAAAACTCTGCCTTGTTTTCCAACTCTTGCCCTGGCCTTGATTTTTTTTATCTGTAATTTTTCATCTTTACCAACCATGCTGTCGTTTTTTCTGCGTAACGACTTGACGTAAATGTATATTCAGTCATTCTTCTCTGGGTTCTGCTATGCCTGTTTCTTTGAATTCTTTCCTTGATTTACTGTTCCTTTTCATTATTGGTGACGGTGCCCTATTATTTCTATGTGTATTCGTATATGTTTTCTTTTTATATCTTCTACTTTTGTATTGGCTTCCCTTTCCTTAACGTTCTACCAGATTTGCTTACTTGACTCTTTTTCCATATTCTTGTTTCTATCTCGTCTTCTCAAACTCTTTTTCTTAATTCTTTTGTACCTTTTATTGGCTCATCTTTTAAGATGTTTTTCGATTTAAGCATATCCTAATTATTTCACACGAAACATTTCTTAGCATAAAATCATAGTATAGACCCGTCCTTTCAATTATACTTTCCAGAAATGCTATGGTATCAATAATCAGCGGTCTAACATCACAGTAATCGTTGTTCGTAGTGTCATTTGTACTTTAAATTATTTAAAGTTACGCCTATACATGAACCTTGACCAGAGTTCTGTCTGCAGTTTGACCACAGAACTCGAATGCAATAAAAGAAAGGTTTAAAGCCCTTTTGGCTCAAAGCGCAACGCAGAAGGATTTCCTAAGAAAGTGGTCTCAAACTCAAATTGCATTCCGCCCGAATGCACTATCTGAAAGCCAACGGGACGATTTTTTTAAACAAAAATAAAAACCTTTTTTTAATAAAATAAGTATTTTTAACTAAATTTTAAATTTTATTCCATAAATATTTATCGAAACATGGATAAACAGCAATAATAACGATCCAAAGAAAAAAATTCAATTTATACTTATTTTCTATCCATTTAAGATCTGCCTGAAATTTCTTTTGCTGCACTTTGTAATTCAAGCCTATTCAAGCCTATTGAAAGCCAAATATTAAATTTTCAGACTAATGTCTATTTTAAATAATTCTACTATTTTGAATTAATAACTAAATAACTTAATAAAAATAAACAAATTACGAATGAGTGAAGTGGAATAAAACTTGAGAATAAATCATGGCAACCTGTTATTGTTCTTCTATTTATTAAATCTTTCTTTGACGCATGCAGAAAAAAATTAAAAAATACGTATATTTATATACAAAGTAGCGAAAAACTTCTTTATTTCTTACATCATCTTTCAATTCACAGCGTTTCTGTTTTGGTAAGGTTTGTAGCCTTGGAGAAGAATTGCTAGAAACTATTATTTATTGCAGATGATCATTGGTGAGTCTAGGTATTTCTTCAGACTTATTAATTTCCAACTGCAGAAAAAAATATTCACGTATAAATGCATTCCCAAACAAAGCGATTAATTCTTATTTAAAAAATTCGAAACTTAATAAGTACAAGAAAATGTTAATCAAATTTGTATCTTCAAATCTTTGAAAAAGGTTTATGTCACAGTGTAAATTAATTAGAGACAACTGTAGATTTTCTGATTTACAACAAACCAGTTACTATCACCTACTATAGACTGTCATATGTAATTTAATATACCAGTCTCTTAATCCCTATCAAGTAGCCTACAATATATACGTTACAAGTAAAGACGTCACAGATTTGTCCGAAGCTGCAGTCGTGTTTCTTTCATTTTAAGATGTTATTGACAAATAAAAAGAACGAAAAACATTTTTTGGACCTTCGAATTGTTCTGCTGTAGCTGAAATTTGTATCTTCAAATCTTTGAAAAAGGTTTATGTCACAGTTTAAATTAATTAGAGGCAACTGTAGATCTTCACACATTCATTTTAATGGTAATGAAATCACATTCATTTTAATCACATTCATTTTAATGGTAATGAAAATAATACGAATTGGACTCTCAGATCACTGTCCTAAAGTCTATTAATTGTCTTTGTTGCTTATTTAAGAAGTGAGTGCTAAATCTAACTTGCTTATTTTTTTTGCTTAAAATACAAAGGTGGAGGGGAAGCTAAAAAGAACAGTAACCTAAAAGTGGATTTCGATATTTAAAACCCAAAATAAGATAAACTGATGTTTTAGCAATTTTTTCAATTAGAAAGTGAAGAAATTCCGAAAAAAAATTTGAAAAATGCAAGAAATGTTCTTTCCAAGATGTTTAAAAAGTTCGTAATATCGAATTTTTATACGTCTAGAAGTTCGTTACAGCCGTATGAAATAGTATTAAGAATATAGAAAATTAGACGCGACCAAAAAGTGCTCCTGTTATAAAAAAAAGTTCGTTAGAAGCCGGGTTCGCTGTAGCGGAATTTGCTGTATTTACGAATATAGATTTCTATATATTTTCCACTGTAACATAAATATTTCCTCAATACATGCGACGAGCTTCCTAGTAAGATTTTCAAAGGCAGGTTCAGACAGACCGCATAAAATCACATGTCTTTGAAAAACAAAGCACTAATGACGTTTCTGATGCCTAGCTTCATTTTCCAGAAGATTTTCAAGATGAAATTTCGGCTTGGAGTATATGACAGATTTCTCACTCGCCTTCTCCAAAAAGAACTATCGAACAAGCTGCTACTTCTTCTTTTTCTTCCTTGTTTTATTGTGAGATGACCAAAGAAAAAGGAAGTAAATAAATAAAACAGTTTCGTTTCTGCTTGAATGTTTCCATCCATTCCCCGCAGCCGGCTCGCAAGTCTCGTGCAAGAATGTGTTTCGTGATCCATTATGCGAAGAAGAGTTCTTCCCCACCCGGTTTTAGGAGTTTTTCAGAGCGATAGTGCATATCGAGTTCCATTCAAAAAAAGGGATCTGCTTTGCATAATACAAGCATTTATATCCCGAAACAAATTCTTCTTTTCGGCCGAGTTCCACAAACGGGCATCCAAATTGGTGGCAAGGGAGGGAGATGGGATATTTCGAAATTATTCTCTTGCTTCCGACTTTGTTGCTTTTGAGACTGAGGATCTTTTCTTCTGTCAAAGTTAACGACGGGAAATGTAGCGCAAAAAGTAAGGTTGTGACTGATTTAGATAAAACAAAGACTTTTGCTGTTGTTGCTGGGTAAAGGTTTTCCCCAAAAATTCCTAATTTGAGAATTATATAGTTGCGCATATAGCTAAGAAAGGTCAGATTTAAATTTAACTTACTAAGCCGATATACAATATACCGAAGGATAGTATACCTTCGTGGAGGACTGTCCAAGGGAAAATGACTCTATTTCGCTCTACACATACGAAAACGCCTCGCAGCCTTACCGCCTAAATTCTAAATCGGATTGAAATTAATGATTTTAATTTGGACACTTACAGGTTCCAGAAGAAATACTTTACCCAGCAAAATCCGTTGAACTGGTTTGTTGTCCGTGATTTGTAAAAGAGCAGAAGTCTCACCATATTCTTCTGATGTTTGTTTCTTAATGACTACTTGTTACTGTCTTCTATAAAATAACTTCTGATGGTACACTTGAAGAATCATTACGGAGAGCCATATTAAAATCGACTTTCCTAGTGAGATCTAAAATGGTATTCTACATTTACTAGACAGAAATTGTAATGTTAGGTACCTGCAGTTTAAAATAAATGAAACTCCGATTTAAAGAAATAAAAACTTTTAAAAGGGCTAAAATGAGCTTTACAGAGACCTTCGACACTTATCTGAATATTTTAAAAGAATTATATGAGAAATTTAGTAGATGACAGAAGTTATACTATTACACAGAATATTATTGAATTAAAATATTGCATACCGTTGCATAAATTAAATTAATTTTAGTATATACTTAATCCTTTTAAGCTTCTACTAAAACGTAATTTGGAAACTGGGATTTATAAAATTTACTATCTTGTTAATATTTGAAAACCAAGATATTCAACAATTGCGATGAGAAAATGTAAATATTTTTAAGTACTACAGAAAAAAATAAAATAACTTCTCACAATTTCAAATATCTGTCTAAATCATAGGTTTCCAACGAGATCGGTATAGACCAGCTTGAGGAGATGAAATTTTAAAGGGATCTATTATGACGAAGAGGTCGATGGAGAGGTGGATTGAAGAATCTGCAGCGGCGATGAATAGGTGTAATCAAGATGCCACTGAATACAGAAAAATATTAATAAAACTGATAATTAATTGTTTATTGATACAAAACTGTATCATGTAGTAAGGCAGAAGGCATATATAATAAATATGAGAGAATATATACGGTAAAATTATTTAATATGTTTTTTAAATCGAGAATAAATTTCATTAAATATAAATATTAAGCTAAGCAATTTTATGCCAAAATTTAAAACAAAAACTTGCATCAATACATTAAGTGCAACCATCAAATTAATTAAAATCCAACTTTTGTGCGATTAGAATAAGTGATTTAGATTTTGAAACCTTTTTCAAGCTCGTAAAATTAAAAACAATATTAAAACAAAAGTAATTAAATATAAACATGTTAACTACTTTTTGAAAACATTTGCTCCTATTCTTAATTTGTTTTAGTATGTTTCCGTTCTTAGTTCTTGTAATCTTTAAATTATCATATGTAACTATTTGTATTATACAGAAAAATATAAGCGTTAATACGGGTCGATGCAAAAAAAAAGGGCTGGGAATCATTGAACAAAATCCTTTCAAGGTTTCTGCATCACGATGCCACGCGTTTTGCAAAATGACAGCTACATGACTTGACGCAAAACAGAATCGTTTAGTCATATTTCGCAAATTCAAGAACTGTAGAGATTGCGCTCGCTTTCGTTCAGTTGTTATAAATAAACACAGTATAACAGACAGTTATTTAAAATCTTGCTTTCCTTATATTCAAAGAATTTCGTCTTATTAACATTCAACACAAAATGTAATATTTCTAAACTCTAGCATACGCAAGATTTAACATATGACGCTTTTCCTCCTCTTTATATTTCCGCTTTACTTAAGATCTTCCATCACCCCTTTTGCTCTCTCTCTCTCTCATTTCGTAAAATTATTTCTTCCGGTATTAGAGAGATGTTGTTCCGGAAAGATTTTATGCCTCGTGCCTTATCATTGCCATTATAGGCTGTTAACTTTTTAACAGAAACTACAGATTGAGGCCAAAGAAGAAAGTAAATATAGACATTATTTTAAGCTCAAAAAATTACAAATTTCCACCAATGAGGATTGCAAGCTAAAATTAGCGAATTAAGTATAAGCAAATGGCTTCTGCAACACAAATATTCCCCCTTCCGCTCTCGCACTTTTATTACATTACGTAAGAATGTAAGGAAATTTTCTTGATTTGGCTTCATTTCATTGAAGAAAAGGCTGCTTTGGTTATATGTTTAAGGGGAATAATGTTTTCCGAAAGGCTTTCTAAGGAGACCTGGCTTGTATCTACGTTGCTCATGGGGGAAACTGTGAGAACGTCAATGAAGCCATCCCGTTTGGCTAAAATCGAATTCAGATCGAACTGCCAGTGAGTGTTTAGTGACTTTACCTCTATATATTAATGGTGAGTGTAAATGAGATTGAACTGTGTTAGCTCAGTGGAAACGAAGCGCTTCCGAGTACTGGAAACAATCTAGAATTTGGGGCTTTGGATTTTGCTAGACGGCTAATATGAATTAACATAAATGCAAATGAGAGTTTTATTTATTTATTTATTTACTTTCGTTTATCACTTTCTGTTACACGAAAATTGCAAACATTCTACCACTGTAAAAGTTGCCAATGCTTGCACAAAAATATTATCTTATTATTTTTTTTTCAGCGCCAGATGTGCTATTTCTTTCTGTTCTTTTTTTTTTTTTTTGCAAGTACCAGTTTTTCATGATGTTGCTACTGAATATTACCTCCATGCATTATATTTAAAGGTATAATACAGCAGATATAAGAATATATAGATGACAGCACAAATAAAAGGATACTGCCACCAAATATTATCCCTGTTGTATTACTTTTTAAGAAATAATACAGCGAATATAAAAAATGGTGATGCAGATAAATGCATGTTGCTACCCAATACTAAATTCATGCATTGTTTTTAAAGAAATAATGTAGTGAATAAATACAATAACCAGAAGGATGTATAGCGACTTTTAACACTTTATCGAAAATTCTAAAGATATCCGACATCAAATAATTTTAAATTTCTAAGCGCTAGTTTGTTGCCATTTGACGAAACGTAAGATATTTAATCTTAACTTCAAATTTAATTTACCTGTTATTGATTAACAAACTAAGTGATTTTCAAAAAGTAAACGCAGTTCTGCACCTGTTTAATTAAGTACCAGCTGGACTCAGGAAATTACACTAACAAGATTTATTAAAAGGATTATAT
>KK118533.1:146311-184512 GCA_000611955.2 Stegodyphus mimosarum
AATTTCGGAAGCATAGAGGAGGAATCATCTTGCAGTCGTCGTGGCTCATGGTGAGGGCTAACAGATGAAGACAAAAAAACATAAACCTGACGAATTTGCAGTTTTTATTTCCACGCATATAAAATCATCTCAGTAGATAGTTATCCAATCATAATGAAATCCAAGACATTTATATGATTCGATCATACTGAAATATGATAGATTGCTATGTACACTGAGGAAAAAAATAGAACAGTTCTATATCTCCCGTTCTACTGGGCCGATTGACAAAATTATAATTGCGTTTTCCATGTCTCGAAAGCGCGACTTAGGATATGTATTAGATTTATATATAGCATTGTTCTAATATAAAAGTGTAAGTCCGATTTTGTGTCAAACTTGGACTCTTTCTGATTTTGACACAAAGTCGGACCAATTTTTTTTCCATATTTTCATTCTACGACTCAAATTATGCCAAACTGCAAAGTTTTGTAAAAATCGCAAGAGTAGTTTTTAAAACATTAGCTCTCAAAATTTTAGTTCCTCAGTGTTAATTTAATTTGGTATTAATTTTATTTTAATTAAATTAAATTTTAGTATTTATTAATATCTCTTTTTTATTACACTTACTTGATTCCTTTTTTTTCAGTTCGAAATTTAGATTCAGTGCAAACAAAATTCACCCATTTTTTTATAATTTAGTTTTAAAATTTGTATTTTTAAATAATTTTTATACATTTCTTGACAAAAATTTTGAATCATAACCTATAAACCTTTTACAATCAAGTTGAAGTAGATGTGTTTCTGAGTTTACCTAAAAAAAATTAGAGCTTTTTATTCGACACTTTCGAAGATATACGTGAATTAATATATTGGCGCGTTTTGAAATTTGGCATATTTGTTAAAAGCCATAATAACATCTAATGTGGTTTACGCACCTTGCTGAAATTATTTGGAAGAAGAAAGATGGGACATTTTTTCCGCTCATGCACAATGTAAAAAGGCAGGAAGGATGTGGCTTTTTTTCCGCTCCATTACAATGGAAGGGGGCAGGAAAATAAGTTGCCGCGTATTGAGAAGTTCACCAAGTGAATTATTCTTGGCGCAAAATGGAAAAAATTCGCCAAATTAAATTTTTGAATTTCTCCGTAAATTTCGCACCAAATTTTACAAAATTTAGTATTTAGCATAATTTGAGTCGTAGAATCGAAATGTGGAAAAACATTGGTTTGTTATTTCAGAAAAAGACCCATTTTGTGACAAAATACCTATGTTATAATAATGCTATATGTAAATCTAATATATATCCCAAGTCGCGCTTTCGAGACAGGAAAAACGCAATTTGAATTTCGTCAATCGGCCCAGTAGAACAGATGTAGGACTACCCCCCCCCCGCAGTGTACATTGATTCTTTAAATTACGACGCAGGCATTTTTGAAGGAGAAGCAGAGCAGCGGGGATATTTAGCAGTGGCGGAAGCTAGAGAAAGACTGAATTAACTGCCAGAGGTATTTGCACCAGGCTAGGTGCGATTCTAGAGACAAGCTATGATTGGTTAATAATAGTTTGGGTTGCCCTTTTCAGTAGCGTTATATAACGTTGACAAATCTCGAATTTGGGAGAACAGATGAATTTAGAGGGAGAGCACCAAATTTAAAATGTTAATTTTGAGATCGCCAACTATCTTTTAAAGCACCTATCGTATTTTGCTATATCTTACATATACATAAACCAGTATTTAAGAAATTTAATGGAAAACGCACAAAATTTAAACAAATACTGAATATTGGCAAAAATCATAGTTTTGCAAGTTTAGGAAAAAATCTCGACAAATTCACAGTTAAAACCAGTTGCAAAATTAATATTCCAAATTCTGCATTTATGGCTTCGAAAGTTCAAGTGATAAAAGAAATGAAGCAATGAATTCGGCAGCTTGAATTTCACAGCCAATTTACCGTGGAATTTTCTCAATCCTCTCAGGCAAGGTTTGAAACAAAAATTGGTAATCACCAAAATTGACAAAGCCAGTAGTAATTTGAGCATTATTTGAAAATCTTTTGATGTCTCACTAATTGAAATTGAACTGAAGAATGCTATTACTTACAAACATTCAAAACACAAGAATATATCATAGTAAAAATGCTTAAAGCATTTCATAAGAAACTACAAATTGCGCGACCATCTATTTAGAATAGATTAGCAAATCTTTATGCCCTTCCTAAATTTCATAAATCAAAGTTCAAATTTAGATTTATTGCAAATGTAACAAATAATTATAAAAAGAATATAGATTATATCTTTGCAACTAAACTTAAAAAAATGGTATTCTAATTCATGAAGTAGTTGATAAGCAGCACAACTATTGTTGGATTATTCATAATAACGATCCAGTTTAGAAATGAGGAGCATTAACTGCTATGACTTCGAAAACCTTTATACTTCTCTTTCATTAGACGAAATTTTTATTAGTTTAATGAAAAAGCCACAACTTCCTCCTGACATGCTAATCATCCTCTGAATTGATAGATGGAAAACATACCTGCAATGTGCACTATTTAATAACTACATTAATTTCAATAATAGATCTTTCAGCAAGTTAAAAAAATTTCAAAGAGAGCAAACAGTTCTACACAAATATATAATCTATTTCTTTATGTTAATGAATATAGATTCCAACTAGGGTTGAATAATAAGTTATTTGCAAATATTTTAGATACACTGATGATAATGTCGCGTACATGAAGGGATCGTACAATGAACAGGCAAGTACTCAAGTCTAAACTCAAGATTTTATTAATTCGAACTGAATGAAGAACTACTTATATACTACAGCTGATGATCATGCTGGAACATTCCAGACTGGGAATGTTCTAGAACGTAAAGAAAACAGGTTAATAAGAAGGAAAATTACATAAAAATCGATTATTAGGCATTTTGCCTTTGATAGGTTTCGAAAGCGGGACTTTCGGGTCTCGAATCCTGCGTCTTCTCCACTAAGCTATGAGGAGCTCAGTTGAAAGGATAAATTTTCGCTACATTTCCCCCTTCTTAGGAAGAAGCAGAGTCCCGCTGCGATCTGGTCTGGCTTCTTGTAACAGGTCTTCTGGAAGTATTGGGCTTTCTTTCATCGTCTAGTTGTACTTTTGGAACAAGATAGGGCTTCAATCTCAATACGTGAACGATGTCTTTTGAATTCCGTCGTTTCCTATTTTGTTTCATACTTTCTACTTCGTCTACTACGCCAGAGAGCTGTCGTGTTATTCGATACGGTTCAAAGTGACGTTTTAGGAGCTTTTGAATAATCCAACCTTTTGTACTGGAGTGAAGACCCAGACTAAGTCTTCAATGTTGTAACTGACAAGTGGATGTCTCTCATCATATCGGTGCTTGTCTGTGGTTTGCGCTTTAAGAATATTGAGTTTTGCAAACTCTCTAGCTTCTTCAGTTCTAGTGATCAGATGCTGCGCATAACTATCGTCAGGATCTTTGATACTGTATGAAAAAATTACGTCGAGAGGAGTCTGGATATCTCTACCATAAATGAGAAAAATGGGCTGAATCCCGTTGTGTCTTGTTTGGCTGAATTATAGGCATAGGTTACAAATGGTAGAACAGTATCCCAATTTTTCTGTTCAACGTCTACGTACATGGATAGCATGTCTGCCAATGTCTTATTGAATATTTCAGTTAAGCCATTGGTCTGAGGTTGGTATGCAGTCGTCAGAAGATGAGACGTCTTGCATATTTGAATGACTTCTTTAACAACGGTGGATAGGAGGTTGCGTCCTCCGTTGGAAGTTGCTAGGAAGTTACTTTAGTACTACCAAGGGCCAGTGCTGTCCCATAGTATCATTGCTTCTTTTGTACAGTATACCATTTCTTATTTATGAGTTTTGATATGCATCACCTATTTTGAGAGTTGTAATAATGGATTTTAATTGTTCGTCCTTCTGCTGTTCTTTTTCGTAATCTATGATTTGCTACGAAGAAAGAGATGCCTTCATTGTTTTCAATTATTGGCTCTAAAAGGGGCTTCCTTGATAGTGAGTCTGCATCGGAGTGTTTGCGACCGCTCTTGTAGACGCTATTTATGTCGTATTTCTGCAAGCTGACAGCCCACCGTGCAAGTCTTCCGGATGGATCCTTAACATTGGCCTGACAACATAAAGAATGCTGATCCATGACTACCGCGAAGTGTTTTCCGTTGATATATGGCCTGAATTTACTGATTGCCCAGATGACGGCAAGGTACTCTTTTTGGTTCTGGAATAGTTCCTTTCAGCTGCAGTAAGGGACCTGGATGCATAGGCTATTGGTCTTTTTTGGCATCCTGAATCAGAACCAATACTGCACCGATGCCATAGCCGCTAGCGTCAGAATGTATCCTCGTTTCTGCGTCTGGAATAAAATGTCCTAATACAGTGCCAGTGGTCAGCAACCTTTTGAGCGTTGCGATAGATTCAGTTTGTAACTCGTTCCAAGAAAATTTTGCATCTTTCTTCAACAAGTCATGCAGAGGCTTTGCGTTATCCGCGAAATTTTTAATAAATCGTCGGTAGTACAAGCAGAAGCCCAGAAAACTTCGGACATCGTCGATATTTTGCGGAGCAGGGAACTTTGTTACAGCCTCTACCTTTCATAGATCGAGATATATCTCAAATTGATAGACTAATTGTCCCAGTATAGTCAGTTTCCTTTTGCCGAATGAACATTTCTTGGAATTTAGCGTCAGTCCTGCTCTTTGGTATTCAGTATTTCCCTCAAACACTTTTGGTGTTCTTTGAAATTAGGTGTATACAAGATTTATGTCGTCGAGGTAGCAAAGGCAAATATTCCATTTGAGGCTTCTTAGCACCGTGCCCATCATCCGCTCTAATTTGATAGGAGCATTGCATAATCCGAACGGCATAGCTTTAAATTCATAGAGACCATCTGGATTCGCAAAAGCTGTCTTTTCTCTGTCTTTATCATCATTCTCTATTTGCCAGTAAACGGACTTCAGATTCATCATAGAGAAAATTTTTGCACCAGCCAGGCAGTCCAAGGCATCATCAATGCGAGGGAACGGATAGACGTCCTTTTTGGTTACCTTGTTCAATTTTCTGTAATTGAAACAAAAACGCCATTCACCATTTTTCTTCTTCACAAGCACGACTGGAGATGATCATGGACTTTATGACGGTTATATCATGTCTTCTTTTAGCATTAGTTGCACTTCGTCTACAATCACACGCCTCTAAGTGGCTAACAGACGGTACGGCCTTAGTTTGAGTGGTGCACTGTCACCTGTATCAATCTTGTGCTTCACAGAATTCCGTCGGGATTTTCTCGCAATACTGTTAAATTCAAAAATTCACTAAATTCATCTAGTAGACTCAATAGATCGTCTTTCTCAGTATTTGTCAGATCAGTATCGAAAATTTCCTTTAAGTTTTCTTGAGATAGCCTATTCTTGGAACCTTCTGGAGTCTGACCCTTGGAACCTTCTGGAGTCTGACCACTTGGGGAGCAAATAGCGTCGGTTTTTATGATCGTTAAACAGCCTACATTCATCCCTTTCGGTATCAGTTGGGTTCATCGAGAACAATTAGTTACTCAATATTTACCACAACCATCTGTAAGAAATTTTTATGTTGAAATTTATTTTAATCCCCAAAGTGGGCGTAAATCTTTCCGGTGATATAACTTCTTGTCTTTGGATCTGGCAGCGCCAGTTGAATTAGTGTTTGTCTTGAATAAACTTTAAAGTAAAAACCTGAATCATAGTGTTCCTTTGCCTTTGTGATGTTAAGATTGTGTGTGTTCTTGATCAGTATCCTGAAGATTAGATTAGATTACTTTATACCATCCTCTATAGTGACAATTGAAGCTGGTATAGATAGTTATTTTTCGCACATCAGAAATCTATTTCCAACAATCATAGCTCCATCTGCTTTCTGTAATTCTGAACTCAGGGCACATATTCGCCTTGTGGTATTTGCTTCAATTAAATAATCGGTTCCGGCAACAAGGAAGATCTGACTTATTTAAATATTCATTGTTTGGAAGGATTTCTGCAAGCTGAAGTTTTTTATTTCTACAATTGATAACGGCATCGGTGACACTGAAAACGTTCCATCCAAGTACCATTTGATGACTGCATTCAGGAAGCATAAGGAATTCAAAAAGCCTCTTAGTCCCATTCAAATCAACTTTTAATACACAGCGTTCTGAGGTGGCTGCAGGTTTACCACAGGCAGTTTTCATTATAGGTCCATTTTCAGTAAACGTAGGAGCACTCAGCTGTCGACGTAACTCCTCGGATATGACGGAATAATCGGCTCCCAATCAACAAGAGCTTTCACACATTGTTCGTTCAAGGTGATAAAAGTGGTATTCTTTTTCAACTTAGCTGGGGTGTATGTCGGAGAATTTTCTTCATCTGCGGCCTCACCTCCTGTACAGGTCGCTTGAGCTAGATTTCCTCTTTGGTTCGGCGTTGGGACGGCTGGAGCGGCGAACTAGTGACTGCGAATGTCGCCGGTTGAGAGAGCGTCGCGGGTAAGATGAACTGCTCCTTATTCGGGAAGAAGTAGGTTGTGCATATTCGTCGTCGAAGTTACATGTAGAGTCAGTATACCTGTCCCTCGAGCGTTGGACGTCTTTACGGCTCTTGCATTTTCAAATATCTGGCTTCTCTCCCTACAGTACCTCAGAACATGTCCTGGTCTTCCACAATGAAAACACAGAGGCACATTATCGTCAGTCCTCCCTAGATCTGTCCTACGTTTTAGAGTATTTCTGTGGCTAGCTTCACGTCTTGGCTGCGGCCTAACTAATGTGGATGTTGGATAGTGTTTTTGCTTCTCTCTGCTCCTGTAAGTGGTGCCAGCGCCTCCATAACTTCTTCCCGGCCCACAGATGCAATGTCATTTGATGCTACAGGTCATTTGATGCTACAGGTTATATTTCTGAACTTACGGCAGGACTTTCTGAAGCTCTTCCCTGACAATTGCACATACCATAGACCTTAGTTTACCGGCGTCTGCATCGGCCGACACCGCGGAGACATTAGGTAGCCTCTGAAATCGTGGTCGGGTGATACGTCTTCGTGGAAGGCTTTCTATGTACGAAGGCATCGACACTGTCATAGTCCTGGAACGACAGGACCTGGTACAAGTCCTCAGCAATACTTTTTATGAGATGGGTCACTTCCTTGTCTTCAGACATGGACGGGTTTGCTTTTCGGCAGAGAGCAAGAACATCTTCAATGTAAGCTTTAGAAGTCTCATCGATTTGCTGCGCACGTGTAAGTAGTAATCGCTCAGCTTGGTGCTTTACGTCAACTGCACGGGAAAATGTGCTCTTAACAGCATTCATGAAAACAGTCCAACTAGTAAATGTGTCTTCATCATTATCGAACCACTTTCGAGCGAGGTAAAAAAATGACGTTTGCCAGACACATTTGATCATCCTAGTGGTTATAGTTCGCAATTCGATCAAAGTCCTTGAGCCATGTATTAGTATCTTCTTCGCTGTCCCCAGTGTATATACATGGGCTTCTGGATAGTGGGTACGTCATGATCGGTATTGTTGCGATGTTACTCGAAGCGGAACTGTCTCCTGCTGGAGGATTCTGTTCGGTTTTCTTCTTACCAACCATCTTTCTCGATCTTTTACGTGAATCCTATAAGAGCCCAAACTCAGAAGGAAGTCCTGGAATCCGAAGGCTTTGGCGTAACCTTGCCGTAGTAACTGAGTGGTACCTGATGTCTCCACCAAACTGTCTCGTAGATGAAGGGATCGTACAAATGAACAGGCTCAAGTCTAAACTCAAGACTTCGAACTGAATGAAGAACTACTTATATACTACAGCTGATGAGGATGCTGGAAAATTCCAGACTCGGAATGTTCTGGAACATAAAGAAAGCAGGTTAATAAGAAGGAGATTTACATAAAAATTGATTATTTGGCATCTTGCCTTTGATAGGTTTCGAACCCGGGACCTTCGTGTCAGAAGTCCTGCGTCTTCTCCGCTAAGCTATGAGGAGCTCAGTCGAAAGGAGCAATTTTCTCTACAATATTATAATTTTCAACAATGATTCTGCTATTGAACAATTCAAATGTGTTGCTAATAATTAAACACAGCAAAATTAAATTATATGATAAAAGAAGGGATTTCTAATTTCAGACTGTCAAACTAATTAATTGGAACTCTAATATTTCTAAAGGAGTAAAGGTAACACTTTTTATAGCCAAGTCATTAGAATGAAAAATATATGTACTGAAATAGAAGGTTTAAAAGAAGAAATAATAAAGTTCATTAATATTCAAGTAAATAACCAAGTCCCAAAGCAATTTATTAATTTCTATATTAAAAGGGCAGGCATTAAATTTTCTATTTAATTTTTTTACTCTTTATGCTAGGATAATATTATCTTAAACTTAACTGGGGGGTAATGGGAGATATTGCAGAGTTTATGGATTAATTCCTGTAAATATTTATATTTCTCTTAATGAATATTAGATTCTTTCGTTATATTAATGAAGGGTCAGCTCTTTTCAAAAGTCTCAATTAAAGCTCGAATTCAGTGAAGATTTTTATCTTTTCCTAATTTTGTTTGCTTTTGGCCAGTGTTTAGTTAGAGGTTTTAGTTTAACTATATTTTAACTATAGTTTAAGTTCTGTATTAAGAAATTTAGTCAAATTCAAAAAAATTCAAAAAATTTCTTCCAAAAAATGTTTTTCAATTTTTCAAATTTTTGAATCTTTCATACTTTAATTCAAAATTTGGAAATATTTAAAGGAACATTAACATTTTTCACTCATTCCTCACATTTCTACAATCTTGCAGTTTGCAGCAATTTTTTTTTCACACAGAACATACATTTTACATTACTTTAGTGTTTGCAGCTATATTTTACAATAGATAACAGAGGTAGCAGCTTAACACTACATAGTATCAGCGCCATCTATTTACACAGTTAGAAGGAAACAAACTACTCAACTTCACACTGTTTAGCAACTGCTGCACCACTTTCCCGGGTACAAAAATATGTAGTTAGAAGGTAAGTTAAATTGAAACTTACTATTTACTTGCCTTTCTTGTATTATTTTTACAGATTGTATTTATTTATTTTATATTATTTTTTTATAATGTTTAGATAGAATGTTTAGTTCGTTTTGGTTTGCATGCATAATTCGTGTCGGGGAAGCACCTGTATAGATTTGGGTTTCTAAATTACTTTGGATTTATACTCTTAATTACAATAGCGATGTACTTTTGATTAATAATTTAAGTGGATTTATTTACTAAATTTCTGGAAAATCTTTTACAGTTAAATTTCTCATTTAAGCAACTCACTTTTGATTTTATTTTTGGTTTTGTATAATTCTTTACCCATACCTATATGGATAGCGAAACACGAATTGAAAAATTGAAGAGTTAGGTTTGGGGGCAACTTTCCATTGAAAAGATCTGTGTCTGTCTGCTCACCAGTTATTCGCTTTATGGAAATTAATTTTATCTTTAAAATTTTTGGGATTAATTTTTGGATTATTAAATATTTTCATGTGTTTGGAAGCTTGCGTTTAGTTTACATACGCTTTCTGAATTTGAATGATGTTGGGAATTAGTTCCCAGCAATAATTATTCTTTTATTTTATTTGTTTACAACTGAATTTTCATAATTTAAAATTTAAATTAGCTTTATGAATGTGATAAAGTTATTGTATTTGCTAAATTTACATTATATATATATACATCAAATTCTTGCTAAAAATAAACAACAAAGGCAAAACACGGAATAAAACAAAAGTCATTTAATGAATATGAGTTAAATTGATTTAAGAGGTTGATGTGGCATTACTAGACCACCTGCAAAACAGTTCATATATATAAAACAATGCACAGTACATATATATAAAACATATGTACAACATAATATATGTACATAATATATGTACAACACACTAGCAGGTGAAAGCTAAAAATATTTTATTTCGGCAGCGGCAGCACATTTTCTTTTAAATTACCGAGGCTATTCATTAAATTTAAAGTATATATCTTACACTTTGCTAAGTCGCACCACATTTCTTTTACGGTTAGATTTTTGCAATGTGGCAACGTCCATAAAGCCTAAGGACTGCCTGCCTATGAAGAGAACTTTCTAAGGGAACCTCGACCGTCTTCAAGTTATGCTTGAGTAAAATATCAAACATGGAGCCAGTCCGCTTGCCTGGGATTAAATCCAGGCAAATTCCAGGTAAATTTCGAATATTCAGCGGTCTTAACTACTGGGCTACTGGTGGGAGGCATTTCTTTAAATCTGTAAGATTTCTGATTAAATTTAAAAAATAAATATTTTACGCTTTGCCGAGTGGCAACACATTGCTTTTAAATAACTTAGTTTATGAAATAAAAATTAATTAAATTCGCGGAAAATATGAAATAAATGTTAAAAAAGTGCAAAATTCGAGCTACATGTGTTTGATTGGAGGATTACGTTTGTAAAAATTCAGTGTTTCTAGGTGCTCTGTTTTGGGCTCTGTTTCCTAGAATGAGAGGAACATATACGCATCCATATATGCATGAAATCATTCATACAATGTATACAGATTCTGCATCATTTAATAGTATTAGAGGTATAGATGTTAGGTATAGATGAGTGAAATAAAAGAAGATTAGCGCTGTAGGTAGACGCTGCTTTAGAATTTGTATTGCATTACCCATGCACGATCTTACTTTGTTTCTACGCACAATGTTTTTTTTTTTTTTCGTTTCTATTTCAGAATTAAAAGAAAAACAAGTTATTTTGTTCATCATAAGTACTGATCTTAAATAAAGTAGAATATCTAAACTTTCTAAAAATGTGCTCCAATAAACATTTCATTTGACAATATAGGAATCAGTAAAACGTCAATGGTGGGATATCATTTACATAGAAGGAGAGTCAGATGAATGAGAATCCAGTGCTCGGTACCAAGAACCGTAAACAGAATTGTAACTCAAATGATAAATTTCATTGCACTTCCATAAGCTCAAAAAAGGTATAATCGATCAAAATCTGGCTTAAATCTTAAGCAGGACAAACTCAATAATGCAATGGAAAAGAAAACCAATGGTCATGCGGACAACATGACTGACTGATTATATCTTCTGTCCAGAATGTTCAATGTCTTAAAAGTAGGGTTCGAAATATAGCGGATAACTCCTCGTCAACTCGGTTATAACTCCTCGTGGAATTGATCAAATAGGTCTCAACAATTGCTTATAACCAGTCATCCTTTTTAATTGGAGTCGAATATAAAGAATTATTCCATTTTCTAGTGCTTGTTCTCATGATGTAAGTGGACAGCACATCTAGCTAGCAAATAGAAAATACATAGACCTAATCTCTAGAGAGTATAGTTATTTTTCATGTTTCCTAACTTCTAAAACCATAATCGTTTGTATAATACGACACAAGATAAGAGACTGGTGTTCTTGCTGTTGTTAAATATATTCTATATTTTGTAAAACTTACAGTTTGAGAAATGATCTAATTCCCCAACGTTTACGTCACGAAATAGCTTATCAACAAAATTACAAATATGCATTTTACAGAATTATTTCAAATTAGAATGGAAACTAATATGTTGTAACACAAGCATAATCAACATATTTAATGCGAAATCAGAAATTACGCAAATTTTAAATAGCATTCATTTTCGGATCATATCTCAGCGAAAGATATTTATTTTCTACACATTTATCATACGTAAAATCCATAAAATTTTTTATATCATTTTTATAATGTAATTAAAATAACTGCGCTTTTTTCTGAAAGGTATCCGATATGGAGTTATGCCATTCGTGTTCTAAGCCTTTCAAATAATATGTTGGGTAGCGATCATTTCCATATCGATTACCAATGTCACATAGTTTCATTACGTACGTAGGAAAAGATTGCGATGTTTGGAAACACGAAAATGAATTTCTGAAATGGAATTAAATGGAGAAATGAACTGGAATGTTTATGAGAGATTGGTTTTATTATTAATATTTTTTTTTCATTTATATGCAGCCCGATCGCAAATCGAATTTGTATTTCCCTTTCCAAAGCTTCTTCTTATAAATGGATAAGAGCTCGATTGTTGTTAATCAGGATAAATGTTTATCTTAAGAAGAGTAACACTGCTCTGCCTCATATTTAATCGAAGTTTCTATCCTGTAAATACTAATATAATATATTTTGTGCCAATAAATGCACTTATACGGCCTTTATTTTAGCAACCATTGGTCGTAGGCATTTACTTCAAATTACAAAAATGTTTTAAAGGACAAAAAGATTCCTGTTTTGTCCTTCCTAAGTTTAAAAACGTAATTTTGGTAAAAATTATGAAATCTAACTTTTTACACTTTTCTCTGATCTCTATACATACATTCAGAAAAATTTTATACTCATCGTAAATAATAAAGCACAAAACGTTTGACTATCGTACGACAAAAAATTACTGAGATGTGCAATTTCAAGTTTTGCGATATTCGACATTATTTTGAAATTACATTGAGGGGTCGGTTAAAAAATAAATTAGTGTAATTCCAGGTGTATTCCCCCCCTTGAACAATATTCTATGATGTTATTTTTTGATTTACTAATGTCTTTCGTTTATCATTGTGTTACATTGGCGACGACGAAAGAATTTTTACACAAGTATTTTATCAATTTTCGAAGTCTAAAAATACTGTAATTAATGATCTCATGATGTTTTTAATTTAACAATTTAGAATGATAATCTGTCAGTCGTAAAAATGTATTAAAATAAAAATAATTTTAATTTTTAATTAATGAACAAATATATTATACATGCTAATTCTTAATATTTTTTCATACCATTGTGTTCAAGAACACTATTTTTGTAAGATTCTAAGAATAAGATCTTTATCAAAAACAATATTTTAATCAATATTTAATCAATATTTTCCCCATAACCTGCATAAAAGTGCTCGTAGGACAATCTCGTAACATCAGAAATGGTTTTCTAAACGATATTGTATTTTTAGGTGCGTACAAATACAAATATTTCGCTCTTCAATTTGTATACGGCTCCTTAATATAATTTCCGATTTTACACTCATGTTCTTAAATTTAGGATAATGCGAACTCCGGGAAATAAAGTTTCGGAAGCAAAACAAGTGTGACTTTTTCATAAAGCCCATTTGTTGAACAAAAGGTAAAGAACAGATAATAAAAAATGGTATATATATGATACCATTTATTAAAACTACGATTTTTAATGGCGGGAACAATAATAAAAAATAGCTCTCTTACGAAAACGTAACATTACGTGATTGGTATGATGGTTAATAAATTGCCTGCTTCCATAGGATGAAATACAGTTCGCACAACGCTTAGGCATGCTGCGTGTCAAATTATCGAGCTGATCTTGGGGAAGATTACTCTACTTAGCAGACAGTGCTCTTCGAAGTTCCGGTACATATGCACGATATGCTTGACCGGCTGTAATTCGTCGGCAAGTATGTTCCCCATATGCTGTATCGAATTAAAGTCAGGTGAGATTGCTGGCTATCTCATACGGGTGATATCCTCAGATTGAAGGCATTCCTTTACAATGTTTGGACGATGAGGACAGGTGTTCTCATCCATTAACACAAATTCTGCGTCCATGGTACCCCTAAGCAAACGTACATGTTGTTTCAGAATAATATACTGATAAATTTAACCTGGCATGGTTCCGATCGGAGCATGCAGATCTGTTAGGGGACCCAGTTATAATTCCACCTCAAATGAGCAATCATGAAACAAGGTAACGCAATCGTTCAGTGATGTTGTCTTAGTAGTAGTGAATACCTGGAATTCTACATATGAAAGTTCGACATGAATCAGACTGCACGCTAAACTGGTCTAGCCGGAAAACATCACACAAGCTCACTGTGACGATGTCGACATTGCTTGTTCTCTACTCCAGGCTAACTGCTGGCGACAGCGAGTTGCCGTCAGTGTAACACATCTGACGGGCATACAGACCAATCTGTCCCACACGTCTGTATACTGTTTTCCTTGAAACTGTCGTATCCGCGTCTGAAGATAGCTGACAAGACAGGTCTGATGTTGTGCTCGGTCTGATTCTTTTGCCAGTTACTGCCAAATACCGGTCATAATTAGGGGACAACCTATACTGTAACGTCTAATAACATTTCCATCATTTTGGAATCGTTGCCAAAGCCTAGAAATTACACTTTGGGCTATTCTAACTTCCTCGGAGGCTTCCATCTGAGTACAGTCATATTCCAGGTAGAAAACAATTCTACCACGTAAAACATCATCCACATGTGTTCTTTGTGTCATAACTATTCGGATGTGGCACTCAGCGGCTTTCAAAACGCTTGTGAACAAGTTTCCTTCTTTGCTACTATTACTTATATACAGTTCTCTTACACTCTCGTTATTCTGACGTACTGTCGGCGTCATCTGATGGCTTCCAGTAATCTGTATATTATTCTTAAAGATAATTTTACAGGTCAGATTTTACTTTGGATTTCGATTTCCGTGTGATTCTGAATTATTCTTAATTTATGGTCATGAGTGTATATGAAATATTTTGGCTAATTTTGGTGTTAATGTTGGCATATTTTGTGCTTTATAACGAGTACTAAATTTTCCTAAATATAAAATATAAGGACCGGAAGAATGTGCAAAGCATTAACATTTCGTAACTTATTTCAAAATTCATTTTGTTAAATTTAAAAATGGCAAAGCATGTATCTTTGCGTCATTTAAACATTTTTTTGTAACTGGAAGTATATGTTTATGACCAATGGATGAGAAATAAGGGTAAAGGACGGGTAATATGGTGTAGATTATTCTCATAAAAGTCTCTGTGCCACTTTTATTTTCTCAACCGTTGGCTATAGGGACCACCAGCGACTCAGCGGTAAAGTCGCTGAACACTGTTAGTTCTGTCCGAGATTGGATTTCCGCAAACGGGCTGGCTGCATAGGCGTTTTAGTGGTTTTCCCCATGTGTAAAGTGTATACGAGCCAGTTTCCTTTAGAAAGTCCCCCATTAAGGTATCCCTTCTTTTAGGCGAATTGCCCTCGAGTGCTTTGCCGTAATGAAACCAAACCAACCATTGGCTACAGACATATACGTGACCAGCCTTTTCACTAATGTTTAAAATAAAATACGTTTTCTTTGAAATTTCAGGCTGATAGCCTTTTTTCCACACTACAAGACTGCATCGTGATTTCCATGATAGAAGGGTTTTCATAAAATTTCCATAGGTACTGATTTCCACTATTTTCCAGAGTCCATCTAACATGATGGGTTTGCACATAGGAAGTGCTCTTTCAAGAGACCCAAAGCACAATAATCCATAGGTGAAACATCAGAAGAATTACGTTGAGAACATATATATGCAATACACGCATCAGTCTTTATTTTTCAAAAGCGTGCAAGGGTTTTTTTAGAAGCATGACTGTTTGCTTTGTTTTGATGAAGTTTCACTTTTTAGAGGTCATTAGGATAAAGAAATGGAATTTCTTCTGCAAATATCGGAAGTAAAACTTTCTCCTGGTAGGACAATAAATTGACGTTAACACTTTTTTCCACTCTTCTTATTTTTAATTTTCGATTAATAGTGAATCTTGCTAGTTCATGAACCTCCCCCTAGAACTTTCTTTGCATTAAGGGAACAAAGTTTGTACATTTCTTTCTCTTCCTTGCATTCGATCTTCGTTTGTACACGTCTTCCTTTCGATTATAAATAGACCTGTTTTTGTTGTAACCATTAAAATAAATACATGCTTCATGAAGTATCATAATGGATTTCCATTTATGTCCTGCTAAATAGTTTTCATGCAGAGTTCTAAAAGTTGTTCGGCGTTGAACCATATGCCTCGGGCAAATCTGATGAACATTATATTATCGAGCTGTTTTGTCTAGTAAATCATGACTTATCATTTTATTTATTGTTGCTACAAATTATTTAAAGATTGTACAACTGATGTCTGCGTCAGCGAACTTGCTATCAATGATTTAACTTTAGAAACGTTAGAAACAGTACGTACCTTTTTCGGATATTTGTTTGGAGTATTCTTTTCATGTAGAACTATTGATTGACGGCGTAGATCGGTTGACATTAATAATGTATATTGATTGACATTAATAATATTGCTTATTTTGCACTTAGAAATTTTAATACCATGCATTTTACAAAGTTTTTTGAGTTATGGAAACGGAATATTTCTTTTCGAAAAGAGCAAGAAACATATCCTCCAGTTCACAGCTTTTTTACATATGACATTTTGAAAGGAGAATAAATTTAATAGAACCAGGTAATATTTCTGATTTCAAATAATAAACTTTTAGGGTTCCGCACCCTTTTTGTATGAAGTAAATGTCGAGGAACCTAGTGAACTCTTAAGCGACTTAGTGCTGAGTTCAAATAACTAAAGACGTAGCCTCACGAAGGGTTAACCACCTATTATTTCACTCAAAATAAGACGAAGTGTTGTCCTCTTTTTTGGGCCTGAAACGCTGTACTTCGGCTTAATTCAGAGTAAGAAATAAGAACTAAATTATAACTAAGAGACTTAGCAGAAGCGAACGAATTATCTAACGTAGTTGGCCCTTAATTTAAACTAGCAGACGAATATCAAAAGGCACGTAATATACGGCCTTAGCGTAACAGCTTCAAGAGAGGTTTAGCCCGAAGGCAAACAAGAGCTACTCAGGACTCTTAGTTCTCTGTCACGAATTAAGTTGATATTTTCTTAAATACTCCTTCTAACTCATTTGCATTCAACGCGATTCTAAAAACTAATTCTGGTAGGGAGTTGTAAGTGGAAACAAGAACTGCTAGGAAAGTGACTTTAAATTAAATTAACTGTTATAAAATTAAAATATACCTTACAAGCTACTGCCAGAAATTTGTATAAATACCCGTATCATGGAAATAAGAAAAATGTTTAAATCCCCCCCTGTACGAAATCATGGAAATTAAAGTGTATTTCAATGTAAATGAGCGCATGGTGTCTGCCGGAATTATTTCATCGGCCGAAATACCTGTAAGGTTTTATGCCATAAGCGTTATAAAGAGGTTGAGAGAATTATATTATTAGCATGATGCAGTAAAACCATTTAACTAAAATTGCACATTTTATCAATATTCTGCTTTTTATGTAGAAGAGAACCAAGCCGATGTAAAATTTAAAATTAGGGGAAAAAGCAACATTAGGGTGGCGTAATTTTATATTTAAGTTCTATCGGCGGTTTTGGAGCAATCAAATTGCTAGAAAATTATTTAGAATGTACTTCAATTTAAAACTCATTTCTTTCGCTATAAAATATTCAATAATAATAATAGTAGTAATAACAATAGTAAACAAAATGCAATGTCCACTCCCCACGCCCATCTTAAGGACGAGATCTGCAGGATCTAATTACAGATATTTTATGGTTTGTACCATGTTTTGTTAAATTTATTTCTCTTACTACATCGCATGAAATCGAAGAGCTTACTTTTATCTTTAAAAACTCTCACGTAATGGAAATATGAACCTCTTTTTGGGGCAGATAAAAAGGGCTGAATTCTGATCGAAAAAAGGAGAAATTAAGGGCTTCAATGGTTTAATGCAATACCCATTCCAATACTACTCGAAAGAGAAATATTTTTATTTGATTTCCAAGGAGTCGGCAGACACTCTTGATTTATAATCAAGTTTCTCGTTTTGCATTCTTTCCGAATCAAGATCAGTTTAGAGGAAAGGATATTTTTTTTTACTTCTTGCATATCGGTCTTTACATTAAGGCTCTATTTATCTTGCATTCTTTTCTGTGGCTCAGGTGTCTTTCGAAGAAAAATAAAGCTTTACGATTCAAAATTCTTTCTTTGATACTGTTTTAATTTATTAGGTTTTAACAGCGTGTATCCATTTAAGTTTACCGACTTCATTTGAAAGACCGAAACTGAAGGTAATAAAGATTTTTTACTTTCATTACATGCAACTTCAAGTTGAAATTTCTGAGTATCAGATTGTATTATAACGTCTCGTGTAACGTAACTTAGGTAGCCGAAAATGTACGAAACGTCTTAAGACTTTACGCTATGTCTTATAAAGTAATACATAGACTGAAAAGGTATAAAGGACTCCTTTATTTAAATCAAGTTAACAGAAAACACCACTGGTGTTTACAGAAACTAGCACTTATGGCTTAAATCAAAGGTAATTGATTTGACTTAACTAAATAAGTTAGCCTAACGGCTGCCCAATCAGAGTAACGCGCAAGTTAAGTTGGCTTTGACTTAAGTTCGGCGTGACAAGCATAATAACGCAACCCTGAAGAATAAAGCAACGCCGCAGAATACCACTCACAAGAGATCCAATTTAGCAACGTGGTCTTCCAGCAGCCAGAGCAGCTCTGATTCTTCCCTCTGAAACTGTCCTTTAAATACTATCTCGTTTCCACCTTATTTGAATATCAGGCGAGTTAGAAATTTACATTCTGGCAACGAAATGGGAAACGAGAAGGACAGGAAAGCAGTTTAACATGAAGTAATTGGTTAATAAATTAAACGAAATTTTACACTATTAATTGCTATTTTTACAGAAATCTACTTATGGATGCTACATGTACCCTATTTACTCGCGTATTTTACCCCTTTTTTATACAAATGTTACCGTACGAAACCCGAAAGGGAAAAATTTGAGAAAACTTTAATTTCCGAAAAGCCTGGCTACAATATAAATATAACAAATGACAATATTTATGCATAAGCTACAGACAGCTAATCAAAGCACTGTTTATTTAAAATAAAATCTACACTTCGATAAGAATACAATAAGTAATATTACAATTTCAGTACCAAAGTATCTTCATTTCTACTTCCCTGTATCTTGAATTTCGTCCGTCTTTATTGTTGTCCTTCGGATCATCCTCTTAGCATCAAATTATTGAATGCTGCTGAAACTGCTGACTGTCTCAGCTGCTACAGTTCCTAAGTTCAGAACCATCAAAAGCATTAGATTTCTTGTTTCCCTGAAGCCTTTCATTATTAGTATTTCATCAGTCAGAGCTTATGCGTCCAAGTTCCCCAATTAAATCAATTATTAAGATGGAAACAGTATAAAGTACTTTTTCTCTGCTTTCTGCATGCCTTCGTGATGTAACGGTAGCACACTCGGAGCGTATTCGAGAGGTTCAGGTTCGAGTCCCGGCAAGGATATTGCTAATTTTTCATGTTTCCTGCATTCAAAAGTATCCTAATGACTCAACAGTGGCGCCCGAACTAAAAAGGTGGTGGATAATGATTCTTCACTACGAAGATTCGGCGATTGGGTCCCCTAATCCCTTGTCGCTCTTTGCAATATTTTCTCCATCCTTTCTTCATGCCTTAATAGTGTAACGGTAGCACACTCGGCGGGCTATTTCTCATTTTTCACGTTCATTGCATTCAAAAATATCCTAATCATTCTACTACGCCAACTACAGGATAAATCCATTTAAAAAATCTGGACAGTTCTTTTTCTGAAAGCCTTAAAAAAGACCAAGGTTACTTAAAAATACTTACCGTGAATACTTAAAAATTTTTCAGAATTAATCGCTAATAAAGTAGCGCGAATAATCACATGAGTTAAACATTAGCCTGAAAGGAGGTGGAAACTTCAGGGAGTTGATGCGTTAATAATGGAATTCTCAATATTTTCGCAAGTGGGGCCACTTTTATAATTTAGAATATATTGCGGACCTTATCACATTTGTTCCTTTCGAAAACAATTAGTACAGAATGTGTTACTACCAGACCACTTATGATTTTAAATACAAGTAATTTAAATTTAGTCTGTGTAATATGTACCTTTTTAAATAAAATTAAAGTTTTGCTTTCACATTAATGACGTGGCTGAGCCTGATGATTCTTGTACAGCTGTTCGTTTTTTGGATGTATGCTGGTAAGCTTCAGTATGAGATCGGATAACATGAAGTCGATTTTGGTCCTTCGTTTTTGTTTGAGTTAGTAATAAAAGCCTTTCTTACAAAAAAAAAAAAAACATTGAACAGCAGTCTTTAAAGCATCAGTGTTACAGCTCACTATATTCCACTCGCGACGGTAATAAGATCCAGAAATTAAACATAACATCTGCTCGTAATTTCATTTTAAGTCCGATGTCATTAGAGGATTTAGTAAACAGTTCTCTTTCATTCATTAACAGTATATTGTTTCCAGTATCTTAATGGAATAGATCACGAGCCCATAAAAATTCGTTTCATTTATCACCTGGGAAATAAGTTCCTAATTGTGGCCTCAGAATTTCGAGATGAAACATACGCCTTGGATATTTTCTTTTCAGTAAGGTTACAAGGTTAGAGATGAGAGAAGATTTGCTTTTACGTAACAACTCCACAAACAAATATTCCGTTCAAAATATTTTGTTTTCTCGTAGGCACTGAAAACAGTCAAAGAATTACCTTGTAGGCAGAATTTTAGTTAAATTAATATCTAGAATACACTTGAAAGACATGGCAATGTATTTAGCCACGTGGTATTAGCAAGAAATGCGCATGACAGGACATTTTTGCAAACCTAGCAGGACCACAAGGGCGGGCTTTGAGACCCATCTGTAATTCGCGAAAGAGTTTGAAAAACGCTGGATTATGGAAATGCTTCTAATGTAATACAGTTACTAATGACATTCATATCATTGTAGGAATATAGGATCGGTACTTACTATCTAGGAGTATGATGTCAATAATTAATCCAATTTAAGGAAAACTCGAAGATTTAATGGAAACATGAATAGTTGCTACAAACTACAAAGTGATTACATTCATAAAAGGAAATAGATGCGATTATTTACAGATGAATAGAAATCAGCGTCTTTTACATTCAAACGTCTTTCAGTCCTGTTCCCGTCTTAATGCGCAAATCGTCGTCTGCGTTCTCTCCAGCTCAAGGGAAAAGTCTTTTCGCACAGCTTGCAGCATCATCTGATTATTATTGACGACGCCATCCCATAACTGCTCGTCCATTCTGACGGAATGCGACCTCGCATTATGGTAGTATGCATCTGGGGATCTGAAAAATAAAATTAAAAAAAACCAAAAAAAAGAGTTTAGTTTGGATTAAATTATGCATCAGTCGTTATCGTCGTGAAATCTTTCTCTCAAAGTCATCTGGAACAGTCCGTCTGGATCCGCCTTCGTACACGCGTCTTCTTAAAACATTATCTGGATCCGTCTTAGATATCCTCACAATTCATCATTTCAATGTGTCGTCTTAAAGCCGTCTTTCTTGACACATTTCCTCCTTAGGCATCATCTTCCCGCTTCTTTAAATTGTTCACGTCTTTTAAAACAATAGTCCATTAGTCAAATCGGGAGAAATTTGTTAAGTCGGGAAAAAGTCTAAATCAGGAATCATCAGAATAGGTACTTCACTATCAAAGAGTGTTTGTCCATGGTTTCAGGTATTCAGCACAGGTACTAGTCTTCGAGGGTCCTTCGGTGAATCCAACCTTCTCCACGTCGTATGTGTCATTAGGTTTCACTCTTGTGATTTTGTATGGACCTAAAAACTTGGATTTTAGCTTTATACCTGGCCCTAGTTGAGTGCGTTTGATAGCTACCATATCATTGATCTTGTATTTACGAGGGAATTTTCGCCTTCGATTGTAAGCCTTTCGATTCTCTTCTTGAACTTTCTGAATCTGCTTTTTCGCCTCTTTACGTAGATTTTCTCTAGACTCGATGAAGTCATTCTGGATTTCAGCTTCTATCAGTTCTTTGATTTTTCTGTCTTTATTCGTCTTTATTTTCGTCGTTATGTCGAATTTATGCTCCTCTGAAAAGTCGAATTAATGATTTGTTGAACATCATTTACATGCTTATACCATTTCGTAGGGTCACCTATAGCCAACTTAGAAATGACCGACATGATAGTGGAATTTAATCGTTCTACTTGCCCGTTGACTCTTGGTAATCCTGTTGTGATTAAGGATAGACGAATGTTTTCCTTAGTACAATAATCAGCAAATTCTTGAGAAGTAAACGCAGTACCTCTATCAGCTACTATATTGCAGGGATTTCCAAACAATGATTTTTGAATTTCAAGTTTAGCTATTACTTCTTTACTGGAGGTGGTTTTAGTCGGATATAACCAAACAAACTTTGTAAACGAATCGATAACCGCGAAAATGTATTTATAATTCTTGTTAGAGCTTTCTAAAGGTCCTAAATGGTCTATGTGATAAGTGTTGAGGGGAATATCTTCTTTAGGTAAAGGATGTAATAATCCTTCCTTCTTTCCAGATTTTCGGTTGGCCAGTATACAGGTTACACAATTTGAGATAATCTTTTCAATTTTCTCTTTCAACTTAGGGATATAAAATTGTTGTTTCAAATATTCTTCGGTACGTTTGGCAGCAAAATGACCTCGTTCATGCGCGTCTTTAATTACTTCAATTTGCATAATCTCAGGTACTACTAGTGCTTCAATTCCATTCACCACTTTGTAAAGCACGTCGTTTCGTAAGCAATAATCTTCATACGGCTTAGACTTCAAAACCTCCTTTATAACTTTTATATTCTCATCAGTTTCTTGCGCTTGAATTATCTTAAATGTTATACCATCTTGAATTGCCATACATATAGGGTTTCTACTCAAAGCGTCAACATGTCGCATACGGGTACCAGATCTGTGTTCGATTGTGTAATCGTAATCTTGTAACATTAACGCCCATCTAGATATTTTAGTACAAATGTCTTTCTTGCTCATAGTTTGTTTGAATGCATTACAATCTGTGACTATTTTAAACGGTATGCCCAATACGTACACTCTGAATTTTTTAAGAGCTTCTACGACTGCTTTAACCTCTAATTCGTAGCTCGAATATTTACGTTCAATGTCTGTTGTCTTCCTACTCATATAATAAACTGGATGCATCTGATTGTCAATTAAGGATTTTTGTAACAGAACAGCACCGTAACCGTCAGCACTAGCATCAGTGTGTATTTCCGTTTCTGCTTTCGGATTATAAATACACAAAACAGGTTCAGATGTCAAGATGCGTTTTAACTCGTTAAAAGCATAAAGTTCTTTACTTTCGAATTTAAATTTAGAATCTTTCTTCAATAAATCACTAAGTGGTTTTGCAATTAATGAATAATTAGGTATAAATTTTCTGAAATAACCAGTTAAACCTAAATAACTTTGAACATCTTTAACACACTTAGGTTCTGGAAAGTTAATTACTGCTTTGGTTTTAGAAGAAGAAGGATATAATTTCCCATCTTTAATTTTGTGTCCTAGAAATTCGATTTCGCGCTTCAAAAATTGACACTTCTTAATGTTTAGCTCTAATCCATATTCCGATGCAGTCTGCAACACGCGTTTTAATTTTTGGATTCCTTGAGTTTCATTTTCGGAAGGAATAATGATATCGTCCATATAGATTACTACAGTGTTATCATTTAAAAGATCACGAAATACATCGTAGATATATCTTTGGAAAACGCTTGGACTGTTAGCAAGACCAAAGGGGACTTTCAAGAACTCAAATTGTCCGTTTCGTGTTACGAAAGATGTGTATTTTCTACTCTCCTCCTCTACTTCAACATGAAAAAAACCGTTTTTCAAATCTAATGTAGTGTATACCATTGCTGTCTCTAATTTATCAATGACGTCATCAATTAATGGCAGAGGAAAACGATCTCGAATTATTTTTTTATTCAGGCGTCGATAGTCCAAACATAATCTAAATGTACCATTTTTTTTTCTACTTAGTACGATATTACTTGAGTAATCCGAACAGCTTGGTTTTATAATTTGTTTATCTAACCATTCAGAAATCTGTTTATCAATTTCACGCTGCTCTGCGGGGGGAAAACGTCGCGGAGCGCAATAAACCGGAAGTTGATCTGTCAACACTATTCTCATCTTTAGGGCAGATGTTTTTATTTTATTCGGCTTATAATTCCTTACTAATTGTAGTATTTCATCTCGATGTACCCCGTCTCTAATATGACTTAAATCGATTTCCTCGTCGTTATAAATATCGCGAATGCACATCAAATAGTTTTCTGGTTGCAATTTTTTAATTTCGACTCCTTTTTCATTTACAGTTAATTGCCCTTGCCTTATAATATCTGTACCGATGATAGCTTGTAAAAACATTTCGTTTTCTGAGATAACAAAAATATTTGATCGAAATGAAGAACCATCAATTTCGAATTCACCTTCAAATCTCCCTATAGGTTTAATTTTCCCATTGCCAAATCCCGTTAACTGTAGATTTGCCGGCTTAAGTTCAGGAAAACCTATCTTCTTATGTATATCTTCACGAATTAATGTTACTTGGCTACCAGTATCTATTAAAGCATCAATTTTCAAGTTACCTAAATTGACAGTTTTATGCATTTCTTTCTGATGAGTCTGAGTAATTGGAGTTACAGTTTTGGCATCTTGGCTATTTTTAGGCGACGTTTTGGAACAATCTACGGCTTTGTGTCCAAATAAGTTACATTTAAAACACTTAAATCCTTTACTCTTATTATTACATGAATTCGATTTATGACCTATACTCCCACAGTTATAACACCTTAGTTCTTTACTCTTACTAGGTATAGCGCGTTCTTTATTTTGTGTGTTAGTACTTGAATAACTCTTATTCTTCGTATCTGGAACGCGAATTTTCTCATATATTTTTAATTTCTCTTTAAATTCAGAAATAGTTTTACACCCGTACAAAATAATTTTGTTGCTACTTGAATCAGGTATTCCATTAATTACATAATCAAGAATGGATGAATCATCAACAGAACCACGACTGGCTATTTCTCGCATTGCAATTAAATATTCAGAAAGGGATTCACTAGGTTTTAAATGTCGTTTCTGTAACAAATTATGAAGTTGTGCACTGTTTATTTTAGAACCAAATTCAGATAAAAGATTTTCTTTTAACTTGTCCCATGACATAATACCTTTCAAAGACCGAATAAATACTTTAGCAGAACCAGTAAGCAATTTTTTAGTAAACACAATCTTTTGTAATTCAGATAACTTAAATAACTTAAAAGATTCTTCTAAATCGCCAATGAATGATTCAACCGGATATATATCAGTACCATTAAATTCTGAAACAGTTTCTAAAATGTCACGAAAATGTAATGAAATATTAGGCGTCTCAATGGTTTGGTCTACTAAATCATTTATAGGTGGTAAATCTAACCGAACAGAATTAATACCATCATCCTTATCAGAATCGTGAACACTTTCGTTTTCGGATAACTCATCATCGTCATCACTTTCGGATTTTAAAAGCTTAAAATCACAAAGACTCTTTAATATTAAATCACAGTTTTTATCAGAATTTGACTCATAGTTAAGATGTAACAAATTACACACAGAAATAAAATCGTTTGCAGTGAAAGTTTGAAGTAATTTTTGTTTCGTTTCTTCAACGTTAAAGTCAGATGGAAAACCACAAAAGTTACGTAATCTCGCTCTATTTTTCCTATCACCTAAAGATCCGAATACAATCTGATGTAACAGTTTAATAGATTTTGTAGGCCCAGTTCTTAAAGAATTAGCAATTCTAGGTATGGAATTTAAAGTAGCCATCTTGATTCACAATACAGTAGAACACTATTCTTAGAAGTAACAATACGGTAATAATCGAAACAAACTTACTCGTTTTCTCTTGTAATATTCATCGTTATTCTTCCTGGGCTCATCCCGGCCGAGCCCCCAAAATCTGTAGGAATATAGGATCGGTACTTACTATCTAGGAGTATGATGTCTGTAAATATACTTCAGAGATGGTTGGTTGTCTAGGGTTCTCAATAATTAATCCAATTTAAGGAAAACTCGAAGATTTAATGGAAACATGAATAGTTGCTACAAACTACAAAGTGATTACATTCATAAAAGGAAATAGATGCGATTATTTACAGATGAATAGAAATCAGCGTCTTTTACATTCAAACGTCTTTCAGTCCTGTTCCCGTCTTAATGCGCAAATCGTCGTCTGCGTTCTCTCCAGCTCAAGGGAAAAGTCTTTTCGCACAGCTTGCAGCATCATCTGATTATTATTGACGACGCCATCCCATATCATTAATATGTGTACACTAGAAGATAATTTTTATGGTGATTTAGCCATATTGTTAAGGAGTTTCTCTCAAATATGCCATACGTATTGACTCCCACGCCCTTATACCCATACATATATGTGCAAGCGTTTATATACATACTCTTGCTCTTCAACATTAAAAAAAAATAAAATTTATAAAAATAAAAGTTAGCAGTTGTTTATTAGAAAATAATTAAAAACAAAATTATTATTGTATAAAATTATTATTTAACATATTTGATAGGATATTATATTAAAAATGCTGAACTGAAAAAACAATTTATAGAAATCTAATAATAATGAAAAAAATTACTCTTTTTTTTTTCAGTTTTCAGATCTTGATGTTTCCAGTGAAGGTATCTGACGCACTGCTGTTCGACGATTTATATATGCTACGATATTTACATATGCTAAATCGAACTTTGATGATTAAGTTGACTATGCAATTTAGTCTTCTATTTCTATGTATTTTGAGCTCAGAGATGTTCGATGTAGATCCATCATTTCCATTCATGAACAAAACCTATTGGCCAACAGCCGATGCCATCATTGCCATCCATGAACAACAACTGTTGGCTAACAGCCCCCTTCGACAATCTTACTTGCGTTCCCAGATTTCGTTCACATGTCTCTGCTCGGCTGAAGAAGTCCATCAATGCTATGTAGTTGGGTCCGGTTTTTCTCGATGCTTTCTCTCAAACCACAACACCGCTTCCGGACCTTTCTACCCAAAGGGAAAGGAAAGTGCATTCCCTTGCTCTATTCCAAACATAACACATGTGGAAGCGTTCTTCAAACTGTAAACACGTTCATTAGTAATGGTACACTGTCCTATATTTCTTGAGTCTATTGAAAATGACGACAACATCACCTAAAAAGGCCTCTTTAAAAGATGAAATATGTGAGGCAGAAACAATAACATCTAACATAGTGAACAGAAACAATAACATCTTCTTGCACCAGTAAACGGCTGATTCGAGTTCGTGTGACAGTGTGAAACTGTAAAAGATCTCTTTGCAACTACTTCCAGCAGAGAATCGTCTGAATCGTCTTCCAATTCGGCTGTTGTTCTTGATCACCTTTGAGCCGGCTGTCTACAAACCGATTAAAAAATAATTCTGATACCTTCCTATGACAATCTGAGAAGCATTCAGGTATTGGACAACCTTCTTTTGTATATGCAACCCCCACTCGAGTTTACCAATTAACCGCCACACTTTGACCTTCACGTTAATGATGCCTTTGAATCATAACTGATGAGCACAATGATTCTCATAACACGCACTATCTTTAAACAACACTATTCATCCAAATTTCAATAAGCGCCCATTAAGCAAATGTTGTCAGTCATCTAATTTCCTGTTTTGTCTGCTAGCCTTTGTGCAGAAGTCCATTTTGCGTTCCGTTGCAGATAAATAACGTAAATAATAATGTCATTGCCCATATATTTAAAACTTTAGTCAGCGAGAAATTTTTCAGCTTTTATTTAATTTTTGCGAGAAAGGTATATATACAAAGCTATATATATATACAAAGAAAATTGCAAGTAAAAATATGCAAAACTGGACTTCCAGATCCAAAATCTAACGCTATCGCAGCTAATATTAATTAATTTTATTTTTCGGGATGATAATCTCAAACTTAGAATAAAATCTATTATACCGAAAAACGTCTATTGTAATAAATTAAAGATTTTTATCAGTTAACGCTATTATATTAAGGAGAATATTAATTATTGCTAATTCATTGAAAATTTTTTATTTTATGATATAATCAACAATAATTAAGGAAATTGTATCGTGTTTCTAGGCTACGTGAGTGAGATTCGATTTTAAAGATTTAATAAAATCTCTAAATTCAATATTTATTCAATTTAAGTCTCAGGAAGTTTAGAAAAGTATCTCGACACGATTCTGATCCCTATTTAAAAAGCAAAGAGTGGCAGACAAATGGGAGACCTTCGGATCCACTCCCCCCGGGGAGTTTTTCAAAACTGGGCGGATCTGAGGATAACGTTAAATTGTCACCTGAATGGTGATCATGGCTCTGGCCAATGACAGATGCAGGAATCATGTAAAGACACTTGATTTAACAAGCAATTAGAAAAAAGATTTGTTGAAGGTAAAACTGAAACAATTCAGTAATTATCATTCGCATGCGTGTTGGAAATTGTTAAGTTTATTAAAATTTCTTCCCCGGACTTCTTTTGGCTAATGAATGGATCCTCGAGTCGTCCTTCACTTAGGAAACGGAAACTCTGTACCACACATGGGCGGAACGTGAACTTTCATTCTCTAACTGTAACCGCGCAACTATCTTTGCACGCATAGGTTCGTGAATTACTTCATTAAAAGAAATTCTATAGTGGAATTCAGTATGACGTCAGGAAAAAAATTGTTTCTAACAAAAATAGAAGCACAACCCCTATAATGCAAGCATAAGAAGTGAGAGAGCACAAAGCTGACCCTTAGCAAATTTGGATGTATATTTAAATGAAAAAAAAAGATAAGAATAATAATTGATTTCCCTCAACACAGCACAAAAACGTGGGACATAGTTAACATTGTTCTAAAAAGCAATTGCTCTAAAAAGGAGAAGTATAGAATTAACTACATGTCTGTAAAAAAGAAAAAATTTTCATGTATACATACATACATGCGCACACACACACACATATTGTTACGTGCGTAGAGGTTCGTAATGAATTGAATGCATAAATCGATAAAAAGTTAATAAGATTTATTCTTTTCACAATAAATAAAACCAAATGCTGAAATATTTCAATAGAGATATTCGTACAATATCACAATATCTCAAACGTTAACAGAATTCAGTTCAAAACAACGAAACTAATTAAATCTCATAGCGAATTCGTTACAATCAATAACAGCATAAGGTAAACAAAAAGTTCACTTACAACAACAGCAATTGAACTCAGGGTGTTTTAATTCGGCTTCTGTAAGCTTTTGAATTATTCACTAGAATATTCTGGTCAATCCTAATATCTCGATTTTTGTAGATGGCAACAGCAATTACGAGATATTTATTTATTAAATATTAAATGCCAGCGCTCTTTTATTTTTACTTTGCCGACGTAGCTTTCTCTTCAAAATTGTCCGCGTTGCACGGGAAAATAAAACAATTTTAATTACAATTCTAAATAAATTGCTAAATAAATACGAAATCCGTAACAATATATATATATATATATACTTTATCCTTTATTACATTAGTCGCTTACACAGCCAGCTGCCTAAAATAATTGTTATCAAAAATATGTAATGACTTTAATGAATATAGTTCGTGTAATTCCTTGGATCCACTTTGTAATTAATACCAAAAGAAGCGCAGAACTTCGTTTATTGCTCTTACCCTCTGAGCGGCATGAATATCTTTATGCGGTTATGAGATATTTTGTGACGTAATACGTATTAGCTAACAATTTAAAATATTTTGTTTTCCCACTTTCTTTGATGATGTAAATATGTTAAGAAATTTGAGAATGTGATGCAAATATCTTGAGAAAAAAAAACTGCAATAAGTAATTATACAAATTTGGCTAATAAATGCTTTTTAAATACATCTCTTCGTGATTCAAAAAGTCGAAGCAGAAGAAGCGGATTCAAAAATTCGAGCAGATTCGAAACGTTTTAACACTCCGAGGGTTAATAGGCAGAATTTGAACGAAAATTTAAATAGCTTACTTTTTGCCGAATTTCAACAAACTGGATTATAGAGAAATAAAAATATTTCGTACCCTGTAATGGCAACACATTTTTTTTTAAATCCATGAGTTTTGTTGATTGAATATGAAAGACGAATACTATATTTCCCTTTGTCGAATGGCAGCATATTTCTTTTAAATCATTAGTTTTTAATTACATCTGAAACTTAAATCTTATGCTTCACCGACTGACAGCATATCTTCTAAATCGCTGAATTTTTAATTAAAATTTCGTGAAGTTCTCACAAATGTAAAATAACAACCAAATTTAAAATTCGGGCTCCGAGATGGAGATGTTCAAATAGAAAACTACTTGTGTTTGAATTTCTGGTGGCTGTTGGTGCATCCGTTTTCACAAAATGCGATGAATAAACGTACATTTATACATTATATATCCATACAGATTCTTCTTTATTTAACAACAGAGATTAAGGTATGTTAACATCTGGCAGTTTGAAACTTCTAAAACTATCAAAATAACTGAGCTGAAATTCTTGTATGCTGGAAAAGTATTCAGTTTTGTTTATTTTTTCTGTGCTGTTTTATTTTATGTTACGGGACATTACCAGGGCATTTATCTCATAGGTTGTCTGTCTTTCAACAAAGCAATTATTATCTACATTGCTTCAAACTGCCATTTCTCACAGATGTTGCTATTCAATGCGTCATGTCCTATTTTTTTAACTTAACTTTAATACAAATTTAAATTATGTCTTGCCTAGCTTTTTGAGAGATTTAAAGAAATGGTCGTAGTTATTAATAATATAGTCTTTGTTTCAATTTTAAATAACATTTCTTATTAATGCAATCTGTAATGCATCTAAACCATATGAGTCGTAAAATATACTATTGAAAAACCAGACAAGCATTTCATCTTATAATTATAATTAAAGTGTGTTTTATAATGCCAGTTACTGTGCTTTTGGCCGTGAAAGAAGCATTTGCGATCTCTTTCCTTTTATGATTAAAGGTATTTAATTTTACAATACGTACATTATACAGATGAAAGTTTTTTTTAAATCTATAAAATATGTTTTGGCGAATTAGAAACTTGTAGTCATTATATAATTTATTCTACATAATAATAGTATCCTTTATTATCATCTTAAAGGAACACTAATTGCTTAAAAAACTAAAGAAGAAAACAAAACTTAAAACTTCTCCATTTGTGCCTATGAAGTTTTACTCTTAATGCGAAATTTTACTTCCGATGTAGATAATCCTCTTGTAGGATTATTACTATTATTTTTCACTAATCAGTTATTTTATGTTTTTTTTTATCTTTGCCGTCACTTCTCGTTTCAGTTTTCCTACCAGATTGTAAATGAGGTAGAAAGACAGAGTATTTAAAGTAAGATTTTGAGAGTGAAATTCAGAGCGTGTTTTTTCTCTGAGTCACTTTAATAGGTTTCTTGTTAACTCAGATAAGATTTCATTCTTTGGCCTTGCATAATAGTGCGGACATTTAATACTTATGCCGGTCAGATTTCTGAGCCGACTTCGCGTTAAATTAATTTGTGTAGTATTTAACTATTAGATCTAAACTTACTGATATTTTGCGTTATATTGCCTCAAGTGGTTGGCCGAAATGTAAGTACGAGTCATGCATTTATGCTTCATACCTTATTTAATTAAATGGTTTGATTTAAACCTTCTTAAGACTGTCCAGACTGTTGATAATTCAATTCTGTCCAGATATTACGCGTAACGTCTCTTAGGAATTTGATACTAGTTTATGTTTCCAAAAAAGTCAAACTTTATAAGGTACAAGCATGACAATCCGAAATAATAGGTGCTGTAGAAACTATAATTACAGGAACCAGATGGCCCTGCGCGTCTGACTAATTTTTGAGTTGAATGTTCAATTGTGATTGATACTCCGAACCATGTAGAACCATGAAATGTTTTTAAGTATGAACAATATATATAATAGGATTTATAACTGTTTTCTTGCCGTCATGTATTGTCTGTGTCGTCAATAAAGCTGGATTAAATATCCTGGATTGAATACATCTCGTCTGATAGGTAAGAACCTTTGATTATTTTATTTGTTTTCAATGTTGAATTAGAATTCTAAAGCAAAAGCGATTTTTAGATGTAATTGTAAGTTACAATAGGTGCATAGTATTGCATGGCACAGGGTGATCCTAAATTGCGCATGTTTTAAAATGAATTCTATTGTCTAATTCTTCCAATGGATATCAAATCTACTTCGCTGCATGGAAACGCTACTGAAGCATTTAGAAACCTCTCAAAATGTTCATGAAACTAATAAAATAATAATTTCCTCCTTGATAACCTGATTTTGAAAAACTGGAAGCGTTAACCGTATGAAATGATGAGGCTGACCGCTTTCTACAAGTTATGAAAAAATAAACAGCTTGCAGTCACCAATAAATAATGTCAGAAAGATGATATGCAATCAAATTTACGCGTTGTGAAGTAATACTCATTCATAAAATTCCGTTCTGCTTGGAGAAATCTTATCAACACTTTTCGCTTTTAAGGCTAACAGCATAAATTAAAATTGAAATTTTAAATGATAAATTGCTTGGAATAACGTAGGGATCGTCAGATTCTTTTTTATCATCCGGTTTAGTATAATGAATGTCATTATATTCATGTAAAGTATTAAAATGCTTTACTCCTCTCTTAAAATATCAAGTTACAGGAGATGCCGCTTAATGCCATCACGATTAATGTTACCTTTCGGCTACTGTTTATCAATTATTCGATAACAATATTCGATAATAATCGGACTATATTATTATTATTATTATTTTGCCCAGGTCCCGCCTGTCCTGCAGGTAAAAATATGGAAAATACATGGCTTATTTTGATCAACAATTTCATTTATAAGATCAAACTAGTATACAGTCATTAGGTTATTTCGAAGCAGGAGACTTGAAAAATGAGCAACGACCTCGTCTGGACTCGAACCTCGGACCTCTCCATTACGCGCGAAGTATACTGACCACTACACCACGAAGGCATGCTAAGAAGTCGGGAGAAATATACTCCCCCTTTTAAAGGCCGATTGAGGATTAAAAGACCCAGTCGCCAAATCCTGGTGTTGAAGAATCATTATTCACTACCTTTCTTATTTCGGACGCCACTGTAGAGTCATTAGGAATTATTTGATCTAGGAGACATAAAAAATGAACAATGGCCTAGTCAGGATTCGAACCTCGGACCTCTCGAATACGCGCCGACTGTGCTGACCATTACAACACGAAGGCATGCTAATTACAACACGAAGAAATGCGTTATAAGAGCAGTATGAAATTTTGTAAAGCAAAAACCTTTTCTTTGGCATAGATTCCAGTCAAGACACTATCGATTTGGAGGGCAAACAGGTGCATTTCCGTCCTCCTCCGAAGCAATGAATTCTGCAGATCTCTTTGCTTCGATGAAGAGTGACATGTTCCTGTCTGCCATCGAAATCTATAGAGTCTTGACCGTCAAAATCCACAGGGTCTACAGCAAAAGTAATGTTGCTGTTTTGCCTAATTTTGTGTTTTACTTTAGCGTATTTCTATTCTTTTTTATAGAATAATTTTTATAGAATAAAAGTAGAGATTAATTTTTAAACTAATTTGAAGTTTCCAAATAAGAAGATAAATTCGCCAAATAAAATAAAATTGTAAAACATGCTCAGTGGTAGAGAAATATTGCTAAATAAGGTATTAAGTCGCCAAACAGTTCTGTTTCAATTTCATTCAAACATTTTAAGTTAGCGAAAAAGCAACCATAACTTGGCGTAGATTTTGAAGAATTCGGTCGATTTTGGGAAAGATCAAATACAAATCTTTCTTCTTCAGAAGAGAGAAAAAATAACAATTTCGGAGAATTTGTTCTCTTACCTCGAAAACAAATTCCCTGTAAACAACTACGACAAAGTAAGGTTCCACGTTTACTTAATTTAAAATTTTACATTGCCATGTTTTCTTACAATGAGGGATGTCTTCCGAATATTAAGATTAGGGATAGATTGGATTCGAATATCAGATTCGGAATAAAAATTATATCAGCATCGCTCTAATATTTTCCAGAAACGTTATGAATGGTTGAATTTTTCCCTTAAAGGTATGATCACTTCATAAACAAACTTCTCTATCTTTCTAATTAAAAAATGCTGCGAAAATGCATTTTATAAGTTTCTTGATACTTTTTAATATTAAACTAATTAAACTCATTTACTGTTTTGAGGTAAAGTTTTTCTCATCATTAATGCTATCCAAATACCAGTGGGCAAAGTGAACATATTAAGCGCAGCTTACTGTGTTATTAAAAAGAAGCAATTGCTTTTAGGGGAAATGATCAATTTTGGATAATAATGCAAACTCATCAGTGTAAAAAAAATTTATTTTGAGCACGTTATCCCGAATGGGCTGTTAGTCGCGAAATGAGATTTTGTGTCCGCTATAAAAGGCCACTGTAACTATTTCCTCCCTTATAAATGGTTGCACCATTTTTCAAATTGTTGCCGTCAAATATGTGCCCTAATGTTTAAATATATTTCATATTTAATATATTTTAAATAAATAAAATTAGGAAGAATCCACATGTATGCATGTTGCTCGCAATCTGAAAAAACGAAGGTATTTACGCCCATCACATTTTGAATAACATAGTCCACCACGCGAACACGTGCACTATGAAGCTAGAATTTTGAATTTCAAATTTTATGTTTCATATTTTGTGAAACTTTAAGGAAGTTTTGAATTTTTGATTAAGAGATTCAAAGATTTAAAAGCGAGTGGCAAACAAGCATCAACGCTGTACCCAGAACTAACATTTTTATTTCCAGCATACGAGACTGTCAATCGGAAATTCTACTGATATGCTGCTTATAAACATTACCTGATTTTGTTGTTGACTTGGATTTTGTATGGCGTATAGTATGATGTATCAAGACGAAGAACATGATATTTAATTAATAAATTTAGTACACAAAACGCTAATACTAAGAAACAAAAAGTTTTGGAAGCCGTCTTTCTAAGAAAAATTAATACTGGTATGATAAATTTAGAAAAGACTTCGGAAGAAACAACAAGGTGTTAAGCCAACATTTAACACTGCAGCGGTGAATTCTAAACATATGCTGCTTTTAAAATTTTTGTAATTTCTTCTCACTTCATTATATCAATGTTCAGTTTTCTTAGATTACTTGGGTAACATTTCTTGTCTTTTCATAATTAACTTTTTGTCTTTTTAACTGTATTTATAGTTTTCTTCGAATTTTTAAAACATAGCATTCAACAGCTAAATTACCAACTTTTTAAAATCAGTTTATCTTTAGAATTCCTAGCAGAGTTAGCTTTTTATTTTATTATTATTTTTTTAACTCTAATTTCAACTTCTCGTGTTCCACAAATTACAGTACGAGACTTACACAAAAAAGTTTTAGCACAAACAAAAAGAAATAAACTGTAGAGTCATCAGGATTTTTTGATGCTGGAACCGGAAGTAATGAGCAATGCCCTCGCCGGAACTCGAACCACGGACCTCTCGAATACGCGACGAGTGTGCTGACCACTATACCACGAAGGCATGCGAAGAAGGCTGGAGAAATACCTTACATACTCCCCCTTTTAACCCATATTTCCCCATTGTCCTAAAAATAGGACAGCACACATAAATGGTCTTTGTATAAAATCTTTGAAATAATTTAATTGAAATTAAAGATAATTTATTAGTTAAGAGTCTTTAAACTACATATTTGCCTTTATCGCAAATTAGAATTAATTTATTTAACTAATTAATTAAGATAATTAAAATTAACAATTATTTATTTTTTAAAATGGAGATTTTTGCAGATTTTTTTTACTTATGTTTTCAAAGTCTAAGTTTATTAAAATTTTGAGCTCCAAGAAAAACATACGTATGAATTTACTGATATAATATTCTATACTTTTATACCAGTAAAAAACATTATCAAAACATTTACCTAAAAGATAGGTTTTTCTTGCATTTTTAACTCTCCTAAAAATAAGACGACTATAAGATCCCCATCAGTTTGCAATGGAGATAATCCTTTCTTTCTCTGTTACATTCCAAACATTGCTATTATACAAATAATCCAGGCACTTTAATCTAGCTGGTAGGTGCACATTAAGTAATAGACAGGTGTGTGAAATGCTGGGGATGGGTTTGAGTGAATGTTTCAAACATTGACTCATGAAGTCAGTTTGTATTCTAAAACTCATCGAAGTAGTTCAAATTTCTCTAGTTTTCGCATGACTGAATTTTGGAGAAGAATAAAATTCCAAAGATATGAAAGAAGAAACCAACTAAGAAAATCGTGAATGAGCCATTATCTCATACAATTGTCCAGAATTTGCTGTCAGTAATTACAAGCCCTGAGATACATAAGATTTATATGAATAATTTCTTTACTTTCCATGAATTATTATTCGTTCTTGCAAATAAAATCTTCTTCACTACAGCTACTGTTAGAGGACACAGAATGTCTAAATAACCATTTATACCCTCTAAAACAATGTGAAAAATGGAACGCGGCTCTTCCGGTAGCAGTTTTGATTCAAATCCACAGTTGCAGCAGTCCGATGGAATGTCAATTGTGTTGCTTCAGGTATGTCCAATTTCGAAGAAACAGAAAAGTGTATCAGCCGCATAAAGAAGAGTAAAATTTTGCAGAAAACGGGTCAAGATACATCCTGAAACATTACATCCTGAAATAAGTATAAAAACGGAGTTGACCTACTTGATAATCTTGCAACAACTAACGTTACTTTAATTCAAGGAAAGAAAGGGTACTGGCTTTTATTTGTTAATGCGTTTGAAACAGCATCTATTGCTTCATGGAAGATAAATCAGTTATTTAGCGATGGTAGTCTAAGCCTGCTTGATTTTTGAAGACACATATCAGTTGCCTATTTGGGCCTTTCTATTCCAAGAAAACCATCTTGCAGAAAACTAAGTGTTCAATAGGTTAATGAAGATTTTCTGAAACTTCAAAATGAACTTGTTATTGTGAAAACCCATAAAATAGACAAGGAAGATACCCGCTAAAACTTTGCACAGCAAAACCAACAACTATCTGTAAAAAATGTAACTTTGGACAATGCTTAAGATGATTTCTCCCATTCCACTTATGTAAGAATAATTAGCAGTGGATTATAACATTATCCTATTTTTAGAACAGACTGTATTGGTCAAATTAATAAAAATTTGGTACATTTTTATTTAATATGTATACATAGACTTATATGTAATACATACATTATTATACATATGTAAGAATTTATAAAAAATATTAATTTTTTCAATGCTTCGTATGATATGGGTTAAAGCGCGAGTGGGAGTTAGGGGCCCTAATCACCAAATCATGGCGGTGGAGAATCATCATCCACCACGCTTTTTGTTCAGCCGCCACTTGTAGAGACATTACGTATTTTTGAAGGAGGAATATTGAAAAATCAGCAACGCCTTCGCCGGGAAATGAACCACAGACCTCTCGGTTACGCGTTGAGCGTGCTGACCACTACACCACGAAATCATGCGAAGAAGGCGAAAAAATACCTTGTAAAACAAATTTGCTGTACCACTACAAAAGGTAAAAAAATTCTTGAGAAAAATTTAAATAAAATAAAAAAAATCTGAAATGTTTCAGATTTTAAATTACATCCAAAGGGGCGTCCTTTTAACGTTTTGTGTGTTATCTTTATTTATTAAACACCATGTTCTTCGCACTTACAGCATAAAATTCAGTTCAATAGCAATATCGCAAAATAATTTTAGAATGAACAGGTCTTTAGAATTTCCGATCCACAGTTCAGCGGGTTGAAGAAAAAAAAAGTAACTACGGGAAACTCTACGGGAAAAAAGTTTTTTTCCCGTAGAGTGTTCCCATTGCTCTCTTTTTAATCGTTGAGTTTGTTAATGAAATATTCGTTAAGGTTTTGTAAAATATGAAATAGATAATAAAACAAATTCCAAACTCCAAATTTGGGCTTCCAGATGCCCATATTCGTTATTCTGTACGTTATTCAAAATTGGTTGAATCTAGGTACCGTTATTTTATCACAGTGAGAGAAACATACATACATTTATGCAGATTCTTCATTATTTAATTTCTTTAAATATAATACAGAGCGATAATGTTTGGTGGCAACAATTTGAAGTGTGAATCGGACATTTATAGTGAATCAACGCAAAATGACAAAACGAAAACAATAGTCATTCAGGGATAAAGCCCCTTTGGACTAACAATTAAAAAGAGAAGAAAATAAAGTAATAAAATAAAAATAATTTAAACTGACAATGAAATTCATCAAAGTAAAAATTATCTATAGTACGCAAATGTTCAGAAAAAAACTGGTGGCCAAGATAAAGACGAATTCTTTATAGTGGCTCAAAGTATCTTC
>KK118533.1:184526-195230 GCA_000611955.2 Stegodyphus mimosarum
GTGAACATACTCAGATATGAATAACATCATTATCACCTCTACCACAGCTGCGCAAAGGCACTTGACGAGAGGCAAATCGCTTTTAAAATTGGCATATCCTGACAAAAAGTAAGTAAATTTAAAATCTGTTGAAAAATAATCAATTTTGCAGAAAACTCTAGGCAAAAGATTTGGGTCCATTTTGGTTTTGGTGACGCAATATATTTATTCTCTCTTTCAAATATATATAGCATCATTTGTTTAAAAAGCGCTTTCAGTGAGAATGGAACACAGAGATTTAGATCAAAGCGAAGTTTCGTGGCCAGCTATTAATACGGCAGCAGCCGCGTCATTTAAAAAATTTCCAATGTCCACGAACATAAGCAGAATGAATGTCAATATCAAGGACTTATAAGGTCTTAACAACAGCCTGAATTTGAACAGCGATTTTCTCTAAAACACTAATTTTCTGTAGTAATCGTAATGAAGAAAGAGAGTCATTACATATTAAAATGCATTAAAATGGACATTGATCTCAAATCACTACAAGAATTTTGAATCCATATGCAACTGAGCTTGAAAACGAAAGCCCTCATCATTAATTCTGCACTGCTTGAAGTCTCTTTCTTGTTTATCTTCAAAAACAAGAAAAGCAAGAACAACCTTATCATTTATCTTACTTCCATCAGTAAAGCAAATTAATTGGTATTTCTGAAGAATGGCTTCGGAAGAGACAACAACAGGTGTATGCTCCCTGTTAGAAGAATGTGACAAAGAAGAAACTGGATGATTGCCATCGAGACAATTTGATGAGGGATGCTTGAACATGCTCTCCTTCATCTCAATATTATTCAAAATTTGAGTATCGATGAGCGGAATACGAACGGAAATAACAGTTCTGTAGCCACGAACAATTCTGAAAAGAAATATTCTCTGAATTTCCCTTAGAAGATTGCAATTTACTTTGTAAGGTTTATAGTTAAACTAACCAAGTTTTATTTTAATTTAAATCTTTCTATCTCCTCTCTGTTTCAACTTCCCGTCAGAAGAAGCGCGAGTTTTCAGCTTATGCTAATTTTAAGTACAGCGAAGTACTATTTAAACCAGAGGTAGAAACCTCTCAGTGTGAGAGAGCTTTAGTCTCAGATCACGGTCAGTCTGCTCGACGTTCGCCTGACCAGCTAGCAGTTAAAATTATAAGCCATAGTGCTTACTACGTGATTGCATATTGAAATAAATTGAAGTGCGCTAGTATTAGTGTTTCTTGCTACGCACCAGTTAGTTAGAGGCCAAACTCCGCGAATCTGCTCTGCGAGCAAATTTATTTGATTTTTTAAGTTAGGCCCAAGTGTGGTCTTTTACTTTCTGTATCTCTCCCGAGTTGGGAAGTGTGTAAATAATAGTGATTTAATAAAAGAGGATTTCAAATCCCTTTCACGTGCAGTTATTCTCCAGCCCAATAGCTACACCAGAACAACATTGCGTATTTTCCGCTCCCTGTTCCAATTGAGGACTTGACCAAGAACCCTTGTAAGTACCTTCACCATGTTTTCAAAGAACACGCACAGAATACTCAGTCCTGATAACTTTCTTTAGTAAAGAATCTCAAGCTCTTGATGCATAAGAAATAATCCGCCCTATTCCTTACCTGTAGAGGTATTTAGGAACCTCTGTTTTCATTCTATAAGTGTTTTTAGAAATTTAAATAATCCTGACCTTTTCGCAGTTTCCTGAGAGATGGGAAATGTGATACTTCCACAAAAATTTGTAATCCAAAATAACTCTTAAATATATTTTATTTGAGTAATTTCTCTAATAAGAATGTCACCAAGTGATAAACACATTCTACAGTCAGGCTTCATCATTTTACTTACTGCCATAACTTTGATTTTGAGCGGATTTAATTGCAGTTTATAAAGTTTAGATCACTTAAAAGCAGTGTCGTGTAAATCTGGAGAGAAAGAGCAAGTATCAACGAAGCTTTCGTTTTAAACGCTTAAAAGCACATCATCCGCAAAATTTTAAAACAGTTTTGCAAAGAAGATAATTCATACGAACTATCATTAATTATAAGATTCCATAAAAAAGATCCAGAGACTAATCCTTGCGGACAGTTCTTTTTCAAACTGTATTGTTTTGTAATATTTATTACTTGGAGAAAGTTATGTAGTGCGAGTACGCAAAATATCCTTGATACAGATAGAAGATGTTCCTCGGTTATTAGTACGTTTGAATAAATTTACGATTTCTGGCCGCCAAGCATTATCAAAATCCCGTTTTAGATCCAGAAATATCAAAATCGTGACGTTATTTTTCCGTTTACTTTGCTTTACAATAAGCGAAAAAGAGTCTTTTGCTGAATACTGAGACGTAAAACCATACTGATTTTCAACCAAAATATTTATGCTTCTTAACCGCGAATTCAGACTGTTTATACAAAGCTTTTCGCGGCATGTACTAAAGTATTGCGGGAAGCTGATATATTTTATATATGCAATACTAGACAACTTAACTTTGGTTTTTTAAGAATAGTCACAATTCTAGCTTTCTCTCTCACCTTTGGAAAAGGTTTTGGATCTACACAGGCATTAATAATTTATATACGATAAATCATTAAACATCGTGAAGATTCTGAATCATTTCCCTTGTGATTCTCTCTGCTCCGGGAACCTTACTTAATTTTAAACCATTTATAACACCATCAACTTCAGCTATGGAAAAGGGAAAGTCATCATCTGCATCACAAGAAGTCATTTCAGAACGGAAAGCTTTATAAAATTACCCATCGTGAAAGAGGAAAGACTGTTAAGAGGAAATGACTGTTGGCTTCGGTTGTAGCCTCAAAAGAAGAAATACTTTGCCCTAAAACTACAATTCAGGTTCTGAAATTTCAATACTTTTAGAAATATTCATTGTCACATCGAAAGAGCAAATCTTCTTCCAAACATTTGGCATCGTAATGACACTGAGAACATTTCTCCAAGAATAAAATTTACTTTTTTCTAAATTAGTTGTATATATTAGCCTCATTTGCAAATAATTATTTTCGTAAACATCTCTAAAAATTGTGTTTTAGTTCTTTGATAATTTTTATAGCTGCATTTAAATGTTCTTGCATATAGGCGATCTCGATTGACCACCATGAAAATTTCTCAAACGAGATTTCTTTAATGGAATGAAGTGTTTAGCAGCAGAAATATTTAAACTGCGCACTTTTGCGAAAATGTTATCTAACGTCTCTAGGGAAATGCAAATTTTCAAACAGTCAAGTAATTCTTCGCTATAATTTATTTAAAATCTTTGAAATTTTGCTCTTATAATGTTAAAAAGAGTAGTCTCCAAGGCACATCTTAATATACTTCCACATATGGCATCAAAATTTCCAAAACTATCTTCTTAGGATCAGACAGAGATTCAACCTCAGGAATATACCAGATCCATGTGAGTCTCAAAAAATGGGTCCACAGTCCTTATTAATAAAAAAAGGATGTCAAGTTCTCAGAAACTCATACAGCTTTAAACGTCTGGAGTCAGTGAAAGATCTAAACTAAATATGTTTTTTACTATATCAATCCGTACCTCAAATTAAATGTTGCATCTCCCCCCAAACACACTGAATGAATATTGGTAAGATCAACATCAATGTTTCTAGAAGAAGAAGATAAAGTTAAAATACGCAAATAAAATAACAAGAGAATGATGTTATGATCAATATTTCTTAATGAAATAAAGCAGATATGGAACTTGAGCGAATAATAATTGCTGCCTTCGTAATTTCAGAAGTCGACTTGAATAAATCTTGCAAATCGTGTAAGTTTGCGGATATTTAGAGAGAATCCATTGAAACAATGAGCTTCTGAATAAGAGCAAAATCAATGTCAGCATTCTCCATATAAAGAATTGTAGAGTTGTTGTTATTTTAAGTAATCAGTTATTTATAATCTCAGCTTATAAGGTATTTCTTCGGCTTTCTTACATGCCTTCGTGGTGTAATGGCCAGCACACTCCGGCGTATTCGAGAGATCCGTTGTTCGATTCCCGTCGAGGGCATTGCTTATTTCTTCACGCCTCTTGCTTCGAAATAATCTAATGTCTCTATAGTGTCGCCCGAACTAAAATAGGTGGTGGATGATGATTTTTTACCACCAGAATTTGGCGATTGGATCCCCTAATTCCCAGTCGCCCTTTAAAAGGGTGAGCATATAAGATATTTCTCCCGCTTTTTTAGCTTGCCTTCGTGCTGTAGTGGTCAGCACGCTCGTCGCGTATTCGAGAGGTCCCTGGTTCGAGTCCTAGCGAGGGCATTGCTCATTTTCCATCTTTCCTGCTTTCAAATGATCTAGTGGCTCTACACACTATCACTTCTCATTTCCTCACAAGAATGCAATTTATTTTGAGAGTATTTAAGTCGACGGTTTTGGAGTGTAAGAGAGCGCGTTTCTGTCTTTCGAGGCTACATTACTTGGTTTCGTTTTAGCTCTGATATGATTTTAATTCTTCGGCTTTGCTTTAGTGCTGCGGACATTTAAATTGTTACAGCGGTGAGAAGTTTTGAACCAACTTCGCATTAAATCAATTGTGCAGTCTTTGATTACTAGAATTGAGAAACTAATTCGACTAAAAATATTACTACGAATTTTGTATTTAAATAGCTAATTTTAATAGAATTATGGTTTGACATCGTTGTATTTCCCTTGGAATGCAGCACCTAAGAGAATGCTGTGCCGAGAAATTAAAAATACAGGAGCACGTGCTTTTAACACTGAGTAAATGGATATCTCGGTAATTTGTATTCAAATTGAATAAATGTCATTTAACATTATGTAACTGTAATTCTGTCCTCTTATAGCTTTCCAGTGATCTCGAGAAGCAGAAATTACTAGAAATTTCTTGCGACTGGTTAAAAGCTATAAATGTCCGTAGAAAGAGCATCTCAATGTAGCATTTGTGTTTACTGAAGGTTGCTTTTTCTGAAGCTCTGACTTGTTACTTCAATACATCCTTGTCGTGTTCCAAAGAGATCAACACACTTTATTATAAATGTGCCTCGTGCTAGGACTGTTGTTCGACAATTAGCTCGTATTAAGGAAGAATATCTTCCCGAAAGATTGAATAACATTGCTGGAATGCAACGCAAAGTTGAATCTAGTCACCCGCTTGATATTCGCCTCCACCGTAGGAAGAAAATTTTATTCACTATTTGAACAGTTTGTAAATTGATATCCGTCCCTTTAGAGTTCCCGAGATAGTAGTTCATCTGATGAAGCTTCTTTCTCTAAGCCTAGGAAAAGTAGGAAATTTATGCCCTGGAATGCTGAAAGTGATACTGCCAGTATTCGATAACTCTGCTTGTCGTGATCTCGCTTTTAAAATAAGAATTCTTAAGAATAATTCTTAAGAATAAGTTTCAATTTAGTAATTTTCGGCAGAAAACAATTCTCCTCTTAAGATCGTTATCGCGGACTATCTGAAGACTCGGATACTAAAGACATCCGCACGGAACTGTTAAATGATGATTTCTCGGGTTTAAGTTTACACTACTTGTCCTGAAGACTAATGGAACGGAAATAAAGTTGCCTGTATGTTTTGCCTCTCTGATAAGAAATGAAGCCTACAGAAGTATCTACAAGAAAAAAAAATCTATTTTGCATTCAAATGTCAAAGTGATTCAGGCCGAATAGAAGTGCAATGATATGCTTCCGATACCAAAGATTCGGCCATGGACAGCTTTTCTGCAACAATGCACCGAGGTGTTTGCAACTACATTTGTGCTCTGACAAAAGAAGAAACATTCACCTGCGTTAGGGGTAAAAAATCGCACTTGCGAATATAAAGGCTGCGAATTTTCCCCAAAAGTGAAAGACTGCTTCCCAGTCGCCCACTAAATTTAAAAAGAAAGTTGAAAAGCCTAGAAAATCGCCTCCTGACGTTACTGCTGCTTCAAAAGCTTCAATTGCTAAATTAATGATTTCGGACATTACTTTAAAGACTGATTCCCTAGTCATTAATTTATTAGGCAAATTTGCTGGATTCTTCGGCAAAATTTTAGGTTTGCCAAGATTATTAAAGATTTGAACTCGCAAGATGAAAAACTACAGCTTGCCCTACAGTTTCCAGGACTTATTGAAAAATTTAATATTTAATTCTGTTCTACTTATATCGAAGGATGGCTTAGAACAATTGCGCAAGATATCACGAGATGGTGCCGACCGTAATGCACGGATTTGTTCACTTTTCAAGACTATTTCATCCTAGACCAGTTATGTTTTTGGCGCTTTCCTTTGTATTTATGGCTTTGTATTTCTAGTTTACGTATTTCTTATACTTGCAAGTTAATTTTACTGTATGAACCTGTATGATTCAATGCCATGACGTACGGCTATCATTGCTCACATCATGATGTACAGGCTATCATTGCTCAGCACGGCGGACACACAAAGTACTGATATCAGACTCTGTTTTGTTTTTGTTTTGCAAATTTTTTCGTTTATTAGTACCACTATGAGCAATATGTGGAATAAATTTCATTTATTTCCGACAATTCCTTCATTGTGTTGCGTGTTTCACAAACATTAGCTTATAAAAATAAGTTAAAATTAAAAATTATTGGTTGAAAGGTATGATCAGAAATTATAGCAAATAAGTTAAAAATTACAGTACGTTAAAATGTACGTAGGTTAACATAGATCTAAAAGTTAAAACTTTCATCTAAAATTAGATAAGATAATATATAAAAAGGCAAATCTGAGTAATTTGTAAAATATAACAAATAAGTTAACATTAAGAGTAGTGGTTAAAGGCCATGAGAAAAACTCTATATGAATGAAATTAATAGATTATTTATTAAGATTCCGGAAAGTAAATGTGATATTATGAACAGAAGATTTAAGAAATAAGATAACATTCAGAGTATATAGGAAATTATAAGGCTTAAATTGACCTTGTGAATCAATCATTAAGTTCGAAAATAAGCACTGTTTAGAGTACATAGGAAATAATCATTACATACATAGTGAATTAAGTGAAATACCAAGAAAAATGCAGTTGCTAAAAATCGATTAACAAAGGAAATTACCCGGTAAATCAGTAAAAGATAATCGCTTATCAAATTCTGACGTCATCTTATCAACTAAATTAAGAATCATAAAACACTTCTCCTTATCAGTTAGCTGTTCCTCCGCGTGCGCGTTTCGACTAGGAGCTTGCTCCGCCTTGGGGCTTGCATCGTGCACCGCCTCCTGCTGGTGAACTGTCACTTTTTTATTTCTACCAAAAGAAACTCCTAATGTTATAGTTTATATACCTAAGTCAGATTGAAATAGATTTTAGGACATTAAAATTTTTGTTTTTTAATAAATCATAATGTTATTTCCCATGGACTTGTTATGACAACTTTCCAGTTTCGAAAGAGTAAGAATCAAAATCAAATCACCGACGTCATTCCAATGGAAGAATCAGTAATGAATAGTCGTTATAATAAATGTCGATCGTAATACATTTTAATATAATTTATGTTATATGTAACTGATATAATTAATAATAAATTTTAATGATAATTAAATGAATATTGGTACTATTATTATTGTAATTAAAAAATGCAAATTTCTGCAAAACCATGAATTCCTGACAACTATAATTTCCTGTCTTTAAGACTGCGTGTCTGAACACCTTTTCTAACGAATTAAGATTATTCGTCTCCTAAGATACACAAACAACAATGACAGAAGTAATACGTGAAGTTTATAAGAAACAGTACAAAATCTGCATATAAAAGACATGTTTATCACCATAGCGAAACCTATATCGTTTTTAGTGTTGCATTTTCGATTATATTTTCGTTTCCTGCATCCGATCAGCATATAAAGTTCCGCTGAAGACATTTCTTGAGCATTAAAATTTATTCAAGTCCCGAAATTGGAAATCTCTCTGACGTATATAGGAACAGAGTACTTCTAGTTTAAAGTCATCGGAAATCTTAGAACTACAAGTCTTGGAACAGAAATAAATTTGTTCTATACTTTATCGATGCGCAAAAAATCGATATATTCTTTACTTTTATACCTTTATGACATGTACTGCAATTATTTATATTCAGAAACCTACATCATAAAGAATTCTTCTTAAAACGAGTATAACAAAATACGTTTTTATGAATCTTTACTTGGAATTTTCCTTTATATTTGTTTCATGTTTACTTCCCTTCATATTTCAACGAAATGGGAATAAGATCTTGTTAGATTTTGCTTCTAGAATTTGTTTGTTAAATGTACTCAAGTTTTGATTGAGAAATCAGATGCATACATTTCTCAAAACTTAAGTGAAATGCTTGAATAAATTATTTATAATTTTCAATCCACGAAAATCTCCTTAAATTGATAGTTGTTTAGAACAACTTACTACTGCAAGTATAGAACACGTATAGAACAACTTACTACGGCTAGTTTATCTTTTTTTTTCACTGCGTGTGTTCAATTCAATGTGCACAAATCTAAAGTTGCTATGCAGCAATTAATTTAAAGAGTTTGACAGCACAACTGCATAAACCAATTTCAGACTCCCAATAGACTTAAAGCGAATAATTGCTTGGTGTGAAGTAACAACAAAAGAGTCTTGAAAAAGTTTAAAACAATCTTTTAATTAACTCAGAACTTGAACATAAAATGTACGTCTCGTGCTTACAAATCAACCATTACTTGTGGCGATTTAAGTTAAATTAAAATAACAATCAAATTCAAATTTAAATAGTATTGTTGCAGGCGTACGGGTTCGTAATAGATTGAATGCACAAGTACAATAATAGGTTAATAAAATTTATTCTTATCAAAACATATATCAGGAAGCTTGAATTTGCCTCAGAGATATTTGTACAAGTGCTCACAATACCAGAGCGTAAAATCAGTAGTTATACTTCAAATTACTAAACACGTTAAAATACAACGCAATACAAAGCTTACCTAAAGAGAAAGCTTACTCTGATTTATCTCAGTTCACGCGGAATTAATGGTATATTATAATATTTTTGTTGGTAGATTTTATGTACAAAAGATTTAAATGAATGTTCAAAATGAATATAAAACTGCAGTTTCGGTTCATATATTGATACATGATGGTAAATGATTGAACGAATATTTTGTTTTCTTTTCTCAAAAAAATGTTTGGAATCTCGGCTATAGGCGGTGCCTAAGAAAAGAAAGTTTTAGCCATCAATTTTGACAATTTATATTGACATTTCTTCCTAAATGAGTTTTTAAAATGTGACAATAATGGTATCTTGAATAAATATTCTGTATACTTCCAATGGCAAAAATCCTTTACCGTTCATCATCTAGATGTTCATGCTTCGGTGAACTCTTTTAGTTTATAGCAAACGTTAGTATAACTTTTCGCGAATTGATTGAGAAATCCGACATTGCCATCGTTTGTCAACTCATCCAAGTCATTAAGCAACGTCGCCTCTCCGATAATTCCCACTGAATGTCAGTCAGCAGAGCGAAGCTGAGCGAGAATTTTAATATTATATCGTGTGAAAACTTAATTAACCCAAACCTATTACATCATCAAGGGACGGAATTGTTGCCAGGCTAATTACCGCAATTCTGGCAAATCTGATCGTCAAAGTACACTTTGTTTTTATTGGTTTGAAAACCACTATCTTAACTGAGTTTACACATAAGGATAATATTTTTTTGGAAATTGTGGGTTTTTTTGGTTGCAGAGACTCAATAAACTTGTATTCATTAAATTTTATCTCGTGAATATGAGTATGCATTTTATGCTCTTCTAACATTGTCCGTTGTTTAAAAGTCACAACAATATTCGCGACATCCACAATCAAAGTTTTAGTCGTGTATTAAGAAATTGGCATACTTAAAATAAGCTTCCTCTATCTAAATTTTACACCCTGAATACGAATAAGCGCTTTATTTTCTAAGATTAATCTTGCTTAGAAATTTCAACGAAATTTCAAAATCAGCATTTTTCTTACTAAGGCAATTCTTTTGTGCAGGAAAATCAAATAGACAGCAACGAAACAGTAATGAATATTTAACGAAGCATTTCGACTACTTAAGGCTTTGAATATGTCTTGCGCATTTTAGATTGGCAATTTGTAGCTAACTTGTGCCCATTCATTCCTAATATTTCGAGGGAAATTGGTTAACAACTCTACACTCGACTTTCCTTTGCATCGTGCTTTCATTGTTGCAATTTCCTGACTAAACGTGCTCTGTACTAACCGCTGGCATTATCGTAACTGCTAAGAAAGAAATCCAAATCACAATGGATAGTTTCATTCACCACAAAATCGTTTCATATAATGTCACAATATTTGTTTGCAATTCTTGTCTCCTCTGCATCCTCGAAACAACTGATGGATTCCATGTTGTTTTTCGCCGTCATTAAATTTCTATTCAAATTGAGGATACTGCAATAAATCACGTACCTTAAATCCAAAAAATATATATTTATATTTACTGTCTTTTCTCTTATACGCATTTATGCTTTGAAATTTGCTGCGTAAAAATGCAAATGATGTGTCATTTTTCTGCACTATCTTTACAAATTTTCTTATCTACTCCAGTTTGGTATTAAACGTGGCAAGCAATATTCACACTGGATCTACACTACAGAATAAGAAGGTGGAAAGGACACCAAAATTTCACCATTGACTCTACAGTATCATGGCGAGATGGAAAACACCTCGAGGAAGAAGTCCGAGAGTCTCTA
>KK118533.1:198999-225897 GCA_000611955.2 Stegodyphus mimosarum
TGTGATTAAGCATTTTGCGTTTAAAAAGGCAAATGCAAAACACATATGGGAACGCTTAAAATTTTAAGCTTCTTTTGAAGTGAGTTTTGAAGGGTTTTTATCTGATTTTAAATAGCAGGTACTACACATAGAGAGAAAAGACACTAAACAGTTGTATAAATTTTAAATCTTTTTTATTTATATTTTTAAATTAAACTCTTTTTAATAACAAACTTCTTTTTGGAGTTCCGATCTTATGCATGAAAATCGTTTTCAAAAATGAGTCAACTTGCGCTTAAAAACACAACCATTTTTTTGGTAAGATTCAATTTTTGCTAACATTTACACAAGTATTACATTGTATATTATGGAAAAAATCCTTGCTTCAAAATGGAATAATGTTTCAATTATATAAACCATTTACCATCTACTTAGACGTGTAAAATTCATTTTCCTAAACTGGTATGGTTGAAACTAATATATATGCTGATAGCTCCTATCGTTATTGACTTCAAACAGCAGTTATTATTCAGTGAAATTACAACTGTCAAATATGAGTTACTTTCTATTGTATTTGAGAGTAGCCTAATGAAATTCGAGACGATATATTGTTTCCATTTGACAAGCGTCCACGAGAAAGGAGCGATTGACGAGGGCAATAAAGCTTAGGGAGGTTTCATGTCAGCTGTAATAACACAATCTTCCATAACCCTTATTCGAAAGCCATATCTCTAGTCAAAGCAATAGGATATGGAGTATAGATGTCTGGCAACTCCTCTGGTGATTTATCCTAGTTTCCCATTACCTTGCGACGTGGTATCCATCCTGAACCTATCCCCAAAATATCTAAGTCCTGTCCTGTTTCTACTCCATGCCTTTTGACAGGGTAATCGTTAATAAGAGATATCGTCTATTATAATGGATAAGAGAAATGTTACAGAAGTTAACTTTCGAGCCTATATGACTGACTTTTTCATTAAAGATCTTTAAGTATTACCCATATCTAAAAACAGTGACAGGTTAGTAAGTTTTACGATAAAATTACCACACTTTTCCGAAGCCAGAGTGAGACGAAATAATATCGGCAAGAAGCATAAACAAATAAGCTGTAGAGTCATTAGGTTTTTTTGACGCAGGAGACTTGAAAAATGAGTAATGTTTTCGCCGGGAATCGAACCTGGAACTCTCGAATGCGCACCGAGTGTGCTAATCGTTACACCACGAAGGCATACTGGAAGGAGAGAGGAAATAAATAAATTACGCTTTGTTTGACACATTATCAAATTATTCCCAAAATAACTCAGTTTGTTAATTGCTTTATGTTACAGTGAATCATCCAAACAGGCCCTCATTTCCAAGCAGTTTTTGTCTTCTGTGAAAGTGGTTTCTTTAAATGATATGACTATCCATGATATTTTTAATAAGATTTATTCATGCTGTCAGAAATACCCTCAGCTTTTGGAAGTGACAGTAGAGAGGTTCTGTAATGAGAGGCACCCATGAGAGATTTACTTAAAATATGCTGTACGTTTCTACAATTGTTATCATCAAACGTAGTTAGATTATGTATGTTAAAAATAAACGTAATTGTTCTAATTATGAGATATTCCCGCTACATTTCGTTCCGTTAGAATTTTATACACAAACAACTAATTAATTTTAATTTAGAAGTCAAACAACAATAATCAGAGTAATATTTGCAAATTTTCACAGGACTAGTTTCGATGGTTTTACCGGTTCTTCACCCTTAGCTTCCAAAGTGCAAATGCTATTGCTGAGGATGATGGTTCTGTAAAACCATCGAAATTAGTCCTGTGAAAATTTACAAATATAACGCTGATTTTTGTTGTTTGACTTCTAAATTAATATTTGTTCGGCATGTTATTGTACCTTAACTAATTAATGCTTCAGGCATTTCATATCCTTTCAAAAACATAGGATATGATGCGTACTATGCAATGAGATGGTGATTATAGTAATGCCTAGAGACGAATCTGGTAAATGTCAATAGTCTTTACCAGTAAACATATGTTTTTTGTACGAATATCTCTGAGGAAATATTTCAGCATTTTGCTTTATTTCTTGTGAAAAGAATAAATTATATTAACTTTTTATCGACTTGTGCATTCAATCCATTACGAAACCGTGCGCATGCAACAATTTTTGGTATCAGAAGTGGAATTGAACGCAATTCACTAGAGCTATGGATAAATAATTAAAGCAGCTCCTCACTGATGTTGGTGCATTCCAAGAAGAGATGAGAGCTGACCAAGAATCCGTTAAAGAGGAGATAAAATCTAGTCAAGAAAACATGAAAGCTGGTCATGAATCAGTTAAAGAAAAGATGAGAACAGTTAAAGCAAAGATGAAAGCTGGTCAAGTTTCCATTAAAGATGAAATGAAAGCTATTAAAGAAGAGATTACCTGCATAATAGAAAACAAATTTGAGTCTATGGAAGACAGAATAGACGTGGTTGAAAATAAAGTTGGGCAAATTGAATTTCTGCGGCGGAACAACAAATCGATTACAGAGTTTCTACTGTGAAAGAACAAATAGAAGGAAGAGTTTCTGCTGTGGAGCAACGAATCGAAGAAAGGGTCTCTGTCGTACAACACGAATCAAACAACAAATTCATGACAGGGTTTCTGCAGATGCCAAAGAAATTGATAATTTAAAGAAATGCGTAGCCACGGCAGGGAGCAATTCGGATGGTTTTAAATTTCTACCAATGCCTGCTCGTCCCTCTCTGAAGTTATCGACATATGATGGGAAGACCTCTTGGTAACTGTACAAGACACAAATTTCTATATTTGCGGATGCGAATGGATCGGATTCTCAAGCTAAGCCCTGTCATCTTGCTGCGTTTTTGAGAGCAGACGCAGCGGATATCCTTCGGACTCTTCCCGAAAACAAAAGGCTAGATTTCGAACCTCTGTCCGGTACATTGGAGCTGCGTTTTGGAAAGAAATGTTTAAACGATTACAGCAGGCTTCCGTTAAAATTCCGTCAACAGAAGCCTAAGGAAACACTCCACGAGCTCGCCACGGATGTTCAAAGCCTGTTTCATCTCGCCTTTTCGGAGTGCCCGACGAAAACAAGGGAAATCCTGTCCTTGCAATACTTCACCGACAGCAACTGGGATTCTGAAATACACTACGCCCGGGCACAACCCTTCGACCTAAGCGTGATGCAAACGAAGTTTATTAGCTGCGCTCGGTAGCCAAAGCTGAATGGGCAGAGCTCCGCGACCCACCTCTGCCTGTAAAATTGGCTCACGTGGGAGCACCGTATTCGAATTACAATGGTCGAAGTCAAATGAAAAGTACGAAGTCACCTTGCCCTCAGGGCGCCACTCCTTCGGGACACACGAATGTAACCTACTAGCGCTCCAAAACACATGCTTTCGCAGACAAAGGCGCCAGTAGGAGGTGTGAGCACCCAGCTATGAGAAACAATCCACTGCTAGCTCCACCACAGCCGAGGGAGCGTACACGACAGTACCAGTACGGTCCCTGCCAAGCCTGAGCCCACCTGGGTACAATACCCGGGTTTTAGTCCTGTGAAGAATAAGGTACAATAGTACCTGATATTTTACCCCCGTGGTTGAGACTGCCTAAGTACAGATCCTAGCCAATACTTCCCAGGAATTCTCCTGAGTCAACCCCCGGGGGGGATTCTGAAATACAGAAAGCACTGCGAATGATTGATGTAAAAGACTTTTGCTTTGCGAATGATTGATGTAAAAGCTCTGATGTACGCCATGAAACTCGAAGCAGCCCAGGATGCAACTCGCAGAGACCGACGCCCAATCAGAGCTCTGCAAGCACAAGAGCCGGTGGATCACATGGCTGTTGGCCTAGATGATTTAACAAGACAACTGAATGCCTTGCAACGGAATATTGGTGACAAGAAACCGACCCTAAGGTGGTGGAAATGCTGTGCTGAAGGGAACATATGAAAAAACAACAGAACACCCCAGGGCACGGATGTTAAAACCATGCCTATCAAGAAGGAGGGAAACTAATTTGTGGCCATTGCGAGGGGCAGAGGTTGGCAGGTTAAAGTGCTTCAGATTTCTGCAGTGAGTGGCGGCAGTAACGGACTTTTTATCATGGGACACATCAGTGGAGTTCCTTGTAATATAACCATTGATATAGGAGCCAATGCTACCATCATTCGAAAAGATGTAGCTGAACAACTGAAAAGGAAACTCATTTGGAAGCCTCCCTGCGTTACTCTCCAGACTGTGTCAGGCGAGAAGAATGAAACTGAACAGAAAATTAAACGTTAACATCAGATTTGGAAGTGCCGCTTACCATCACACGGCAAATGCAGTAGAGATTACAGATCCTTGCATACTAGAATTGGACTTTCTAAAGAAATACAACTTTTCTTTGTATTTTAAAACTAACGTACTGCATTCTCCATCTGAGGACATAGCCTTATTCGGAATTAATAATTAAAGAGTTTAATCTGTTCAAAAATCATAGCACAAGACAATGTCGCTGTACCAGCAAGAACAGAATTTTTCCTTTCTGGATCCATAGCCGAAAACAAAAATTTGCGCTACGCGATCATAGAATATCCCCAAAACTGTAATAGCTCAAAAGGAGTAGTCATAGCCTCTGCACTCGTCGACCTATCGCGAATCGTTATCCACGTGAAAGTTGCCAACGTAACTAAAAAGGCTGCAGTTATTAAAGGTAAAGTGATGGCAGCATGTACTCTAGTGATCAGTGTTAAACGAAACATTAACACTCCAGAATCGGTGTCTTCACAGAGCATTATATCGGAATTATTGCAGGATGCGCAATTAAGCGATGAAGAGAGGAATGTTGCCGAACGGCTTATTCAAGATCTTCGGGATGTTTTCTCCCAGTTGTCTTCTGACGAGGGTCAACCAATTTGACTCAACATAGAATTGATACCGGTGATCATCCACCAGCTCAACAGGAAGAAGTACGAACACTTTTTGTAAGGTTTTAGTTAAACTAACCAAGTTTATTTTAATTTAAATCTTTTCTATCTCCTCTCTGCTTCAACTTCCTGTCAGAAGAAGCGCGCGTTTTTAGCTTATGCTAATTTTTGAAGTTCAGCCAAGCACTATTTAAGCCAGAGGTAGAAACCTCTCGGTGTGTGAGAGCTTTGCCTCAGATCACGGTCACGCCACTCAACGTTCGCCTGACCAGCTAGCAGTTTAAATTTATAAGCCATAGTGCTTACTACGTGATTGCATTGTAAAATAAATTAAAGTGCGGTAGTATTTAGTATATCTTGCTACGCACCCTTTTAGATAGAGGCCAACTTCCGCGAATTGCTCTGCGAAGCAAAGTTTAATTTAAGTTCTATTTTAATTTATTTAAATTTATTTGATTGTTAAGTTCGACCAAAGTGTGGTCTGTTACGTTCTGTATCTCTCCCGAATTGGGAGGTTTGTATTTAATAGTGATTGAATAAAAGAGGATTTCAAATCCCTTCACGTGCAGTTATTCTCCAGCCCAGCAGTTACATCAGAACATAGCGTACCTTCCGCTCCCTGTTCCAGTTCAGGACTTAGAACGTAAGGATAAGAACCCTTTACAGAATTTACCATGTTCTCAAAGAATACACACAGAATGCTAAGTCCTGATAATGGCGCCCGCACAGAAAGAAGAGGATGGCCTCAACAACAAGAAGACGAACCTGAGACACCTGCTGTACCTGTCCAGAATCCTGAGATAGCACCTCCTGGCATAGAAGGATTCGGCTACATCGTACAAACCATGCGAGCAGCCATGAAGCCAGCGGCAAGTTTTGACGGCAAGACAGCCGTAATCAATTTCCTGGAAAAGCTAGACTCCCACTTCATGCTATATCCAGTCCACGAATTTCAGAAAGTCGCTCTTGCTACCAGCGCTTTGAAGGGCCAAGCGCTAAGTTGGTTCAAGTGCATCGGAAAGAATCTCTTGGGGGAACCAGGAAGCCCCACATACACGTATGAAAATTTCAAGAATTCTCTAGTGAAAGCATTTCCCGTGGTGCGAGATCGAGCCAGATTGGAAGCTGAACTGTTTAGCCGATACCAAGAAAGAATAGAAGATTTGTCTAATTTTATTTTGAGGAAAATTCAAGTTTTCAAGCTTTTGTATGGAAGTCGCCCGGATCCTGAAATTATTCAAGTTATACTTCCTAGGCTACTGCCCCAAGTTCAAGATTTCATCGAACTAAGAAATCCAACAACATTAGACAGATTATTTGAGCTCGCGGTACAATTTGAAAGCCGAAGAACAGCCGACAACGAACGACGACGCCAATTTGAGCGAAGAAGTCAGTGGAGTTCGCCAAGACCGCAGCAAAAGCAAAATCAAAGTTACGGGAATAAGGCGAAGCAATGGCCGAAGAAAGATGTGTCTCCTAAAGCGAGCGGCGAACGAAGGGAATTTAATAGAAGAACAAGCAAAGATTCCGAGGGCAACCAGAAGAAAAAGAATTTAAACTAAGAGGGATTTCTTCGAGGAAGGTGAAGAAGTCCGAAGCAGCGCAAAACCCTTCCAAAATCAATTTAAACACCGTGGTCGTTAAGAATTTGAGTTTGCCGAAGATTGAAGTTCTAATCAACAACATACCGGCGACAGCCCTCTTGGATACAGGAGCCCAAAGCAGCTTCGTATCGGAAAGATTCTTTAAGAAGCACTTTCGACGTTACAGAATTTTTAGTGCAAGAGACACGGATGTCATAGCGGCCCAAGGAGAAAAATGTAGCTGTTTAGGAAAAGTACCATTGTTCGTGCGTATCAACAACGAACAGGTAAGAATCCTGTTTTATATTGTGCGTAACCTGCAGACTTGTATTATTCTAGGTGTGGACTTTTTTAGTTTGGCAGAAGCAAAAATTGATTTCAAGGGGGGAGAACTAACATTAAATATGAAGCCAATTGAAGCGAAGAATGATAAGCCCCCGCAGCTGGACTTGGAACATTTACAAGCAGAGGAAAAAGAGAAAATCCAAGGTCTGGTAAGTCACTTTGCGAATTTATTTAGTGATGTACCAGGCTTTACGCAGGTGGTGAACCACGACATTGACACGGGGGACGCTCAGCCAGTTAGGCAAAAGCCATATAGATATGATAGGACAAAAGAGGAAATAATTGAACATCATATTAAAGAGATGTTAAAGAATAAAATCATCACGCCAATTTCTAGCAGTTATGCTAGCCCCGTTGTCCTGTGTAAGAAAAATAATGATTACCCGATTACGCACCCGAAGCGGTGGCGTTTTGCTATAGATTATCGCAAGTTAAATTCAGTTACAAAATATCCTGTATATCCGTTGCCGATAATTGAAGAAATTATTCGAAATATTTCGTCTACAAAATACATGACTACATTAGATCTCACGAGTGGCTATTTTCAGATTGGGGTAAAACCCGAGGACGTACACAAAACCGCGTTCATAACGAAATCTGGTACGTACGCATTTCTTAGAATGCCGTTCGGATTATCCGGCGCGCCGGCAACGTTCCAAAGATGTATGGACATCGTCTTAAGACCAGTCCTTGGTAAAAGCACTTTCATATATTTAGACGATATTATAATTACGAGTAGTACTCTAGAACAACACTTACAAGATTTAAGAAAAGTATTTTCATTGTTAAACGAAGCTGGTTTAAAGATAAATGCGTCTAAATGTAAATTTGCCGCAAAAGAGTTACGTTATTTAGGATTTAAAATTTCCCAAAAGGGAATCGAAACGGATCAGTCAAAAATAGTAGCCATTAGAAATTATCCTGTTCCTAAAACAGCGAAGAAATTATCGTCGTTTCTCGGGATGTGTTCATATTACCGGGCTTTCATTAAAGACTTTGCAAAAATAGCTGAGCCACTGCTAAAGTTGAAAAGAAAAAAAGCTAGGTTTTCGTGGTCAGCAGAAGCCAACTTGGCGTTTCAAAAATTGAAAGACGCATTGACTCAAGCTCCCGTCTTAAAATTTCCAGAAGGGGATAAGGGATTAGAGATTTCAGCGGACGCTTCAGATTTCGCGATTGGTGCAGTGCTTTCCCAAAATGGTCAGCCCGTGGCTTTTTTCAGCCGAACATTAAATGAAACCCAAAGAAACTATTCCGCAACAGAGAGAGAAACTCTCGCAGTGTTAGCATCAGTACAGAAATTTCGTGTGTTCTTTGGAAGTTCTCCAGTAACTGTATATACCGACCACGCGGCGGTCACTAGACTCTATTCTGGAAAAAATTTATCACCCAGATTAATAAGGTGGGCTCTCAAATTACAGGAATATAACCTAATAATTAAACATACGCCGGGAAAAGAAAATGTTGTGGCAGATGCTTTAAGCAGAATTAACTTAGATGAAAATGGAAGTGTAATTAAGATAGCCATGTTAACATCCAAAGTATTAGATTCTCGTGAAACAGTAATAGCCGAACTCAAAAAAGATCCGGAGTTCAAAAATATATACAATTATTTGGCCGACCCTGAGAATTTCAATCATCCGGATATTGTGCCGATAAGAAATAGGGCCGAAAATTACGAATTAATTGACGGACTGTTATTCTATACGAAAGCTACTAATGAGAATCATGAATATAGACCGGTTATCCCAGCTAGCATGAGGTTGAATGTATTAGAAGAGTTGCATGATTGTGCCATTTCGGCTCATTTAGGTATAAGAAAAACTGTTCAGAGAGTTCGCGAGGCAGTTTTCTTTCCAGAACTGCAAAAGTTTACTAGGGCGTATGTCCAGTCGTGCCCAACATGTCAATTAAATAATTATGTTAATTTCCGCCCGGCCGGGTTCCTAAATAGTATTAAATCAGAATTCCCAAATCAAATAATAGGCATCGATTTACTTGGACCTTACCCTCGAAGTAAAGTTAATAAAAGCCGATATCTTTTAGTTATAGTGGATCATTTTAGCAAATGGTTAGAGTTAATTCCGTTAAAACGCGCGTCTGCAAAAATTGTAGTAGATTCAATTCTAAATAAGTATATTTTAAAATACGGGGCGCCCCTAAAAGTTATTTCAGACAATGGTCCTCAGTTTGTTAGTAAAATGTTTGAGGAAATGTGTGCAAAACTGGGCATACGTCATCTAAAGATGGTCCCGTATCGTCCGCAGTCAAACATAGCGGAACGGGTGAATAGAAATGTAGTGAAAATAATTCGTAGTTATGTGAAAAACTATCACTCTACCTGGGATAGCCATATAAATGAATTTGCATTTGCCCTTAGGACCGCCAAACACGATACTACACAAAAAACACCCGCTGAACTCTTCTTAGGAAGAAAGATCTTGACCCCCCTAGATAAACTGTTCTTTGTACAGGAAAGGGCAGAAGAATTTAAAATGAGTGATATACAAAAGTTAATACGGGAAGCGACGGAAAATATAGAAATGGCCCAAAGAAAACAGAAATTGTACTATGACCTAAAAAGAAGAGAGGTCAAGTACAATGTGGGAGATGAAGTGTTGAAGATTAAACACAACTTGTCAAATGCCCCAGAGGAAAAGGTGGGGAAATTTTTTCCGCGTTTTGAAGGCCCGTTCACAATTGAACAAATTACGGGGGCAGTGGTTATATTAAAAAGAAATGATGGTCAAACGCTCAAAGCGAATGTGGACCAAATAAAACCGTTCTATAATCGCAGCAAAATGGCTGTATTTAAAGATTCGTTTCAGGATCCGAGGCAATCGACTAGCCAGGAAGATATACGTCAGCAAAAACAGCAGGAACCAGCTACAACGGCATCGAAATGTCAGAAGAAGAAAGCTCCCCCCCAACAAAGAAATAAGAACCAAAAAGGTGGTTTCAAAAGAAAGTCTCACGATGCAGGTGAACAAATCTACGAACGGAATTACGAGCGCACCAAGAGAAGAAAGCAGAATGGGCAAGGGAAGCCCAATGTATCCAAAAGAACTGTGGAATCATCGGACAGGTGCCTGAGAAGCAAGAAACGTCGATTGCAGCCTGAGAATCAACTTCCCGAATACAGCAGGAACCAGGACAAGCAACGAGCAAGGGCCCAGGAGAGAAGGGCCCAGTCCACCAAACGTCCAGCGGAGCAACCTCCTCTACAAAGGAAATTGCCGAGGATACAACGACGGAATTTCAAAAGAAAAAGAGACGAGCAGGCTCCGAAAGAACAACGAAAAACGAGGAAACTGAACCAGGCCACAACTTACTCAAGTTTTAAAGATTGGGCCAAGAAAAGGATGGACGATCATAATAAGATAAGTACAATTTCGTATTCAAAAGTTTAGTTAATTTTTGAGTATACTGCAAGTTGCAGGACTGATTTTACCTCAAGCGAGGTTGACTTTTACGCCAAGTGAGCGATAAGTTCTCATATGGAAAGTAAAATGTTTTGTTAAAAGAAATTGTAATTCTTAAAGATTTAAAATTACTTAATTTTGTAAATAGATTAATTCTGTAAAAGCAATGAATTGCTGAAAAGAATATGTTAACTAAATGATTTTGTACGACGCTTTGTCTAAAGACTTGTAAAATGTCTAGAATGAAAATTCGGAAAATTGAAAAACACGATTTAGTCTGTAGACTATTAATTCAATGTAATTTGATATTTCAAGAAAGTACCTTGAGAAAGGAATAGGAAGCACTTGCTGTAAGCTTAGAAATTTAACCTATATTTCTGTAAGCTTAGAAATTTAACTTCTATTTGCATTTCAGGATTGCTGTGAAATTGTTAATGTGTTATGAAATGTAACAAATAATATTATGCTAGCAATGCACGTTAAGTGCAATATTAATGTGAATGTTGTGTGCAAACTGCGAATTTGTATGCATGAAAAGTTAAAGATTCACTATTTTAGAATGCAAGTGTTAATTAGGCTCTCCACCAAATACACTTAAAGTGTTAGACATAAAGCTAGTGAGAACCTTAGGATTAGCTGGTTATAGGGCGTTTTTTTCAGGTCTCGTATGTCAAGTTCTAACTAATGTTAGTCGATTGTAGGTGGAAGAGTTGAACACCCCCGAACACATAAAAACCCGCAATGGCGGTTTGCTTTACATCCAACACCGGTGAGAGAGCATACGGGGGAAGAATTTAATTGTGCTTGAATGATAATGTGTGTGTGCAAAATTACACAGAAAAAAAAAAAAAGGATTTGTACCACTTAGAATTATTCTGTTATTATGTCATACTAAAGTTGTTTTCCTTCCAGATTTTGCTGGAAGGAGTAAGACTGTTTGAAGAATAAGACTTGAAAAAAAAAATGTTGAAGATTGTTGTTCCAGAAAATTTCGTCTGTATTTTACACAAACATATATTGCCTTGTAAGAGTTGGCCTAAGTTTAGAACAGTGAAATTTTCGACTATTTAGAATTGCTAGTTTTCAACATGGTCCGTTTGGACCAAAGTAGTTTAACTATCGCAATTCTGGCGGGAAGTATGTAAGGTTTTAGTTAAACTAACCAAGTTTATTTTAATTTAAATCTTTTCTATCTCCTCTCTGCTTCAACTTCCTGTCAGAAGAAGCGCGCGTTTTTAGCTTATGCTAATTTTTGAAGTTCAGCCAAGCACTATTTAAGCCAGAGGTAGAAACCTCTCGGTGTGTGAGAGCTTTGCCTCAGATCACGGTCACGCTGCTCAACGTTCGCCTGACCAGCTAGCAGTTTAAATTTATAAGCCATAGTGCTTACTACGTGATTGCATTGTAAAATAAATTAAAGTGCGGTAGTATTTAGTATACCTTGCTACGCACCCTTTTAGATAGAGGCCAACTTCCGCGAATTGCTCTGCGAAGCAAAGTTTAATTTAAGTTCTATTTTAATTTATTTAAATTTATTTGATTGTTAAGTTCGACCAAAGTGTGGTCTGTTACGTTCTGTATCTCTCCCGAATTGGGAGGTTTGTATTTAATAGTGATTGAATAAAAGAGGATTTCAAATCCCTTCACGTGCAGTTATTCTCCAGCCCAGCAGTTACATCAGAACATAGCGTACCTTCCGCTCCCTGTTCCAGTTCAGGACTTAGAACGTAAGGTTAAGAACCCTTTACAGAGTTTACAATGCTTCCAAAACGGATACACAGAACACAAAGTCCTGACATTTTAAAAGACATTCAAGAAAGCGATGTCATCTAGCCTTCAACAAGTCCATGGGCAACTCTCATTGTCCTCGTCAAGAACAACGGGTTCATTCGATGACATCATTCTTGTCGGGAAGCGTTTCGAAGAACATCTAGAAAATCTTAGAAAGGTGCTTCAGAAACTGTAAGAAGCCAATTTAAAGTTGAGTCTCTCTAAATGCAAATTATTCAGAAAGGAAGAGCGACTTACCTCGGGAATAGCATCTCTGCTTAAGGTGTGCGCACGGATCCTGAAAAAGTGTCAACAGTTAAAGATTGGAGACGTTCCGAATATGAAGACGTTCCGAATGAGAAGCTTTTTAGGGCTTTGCACTTACTGTAAGAGATTCGTGAATTTTCTTCCATTGCAAGACCCCTTTACAAGTTAACAGAGAGCAAGCAAAAGTTCGTGTGGACAAACGAATGTGAGGATGCATTTAAGAACCTGAAAGAAGCTCTAACATCTGCTCCAATCCTAACGTATCCTCAGCTCAACAAACCATTTATTCTCGACGCGGACACGAATAATGAAAGTGTCGGCGCTGTTTCGTCCCGAAAAATAGAGGACCAAGAACGTGTAGTTTCTTACTGGAGCAACTGCCTGTCTAAACCGGAGAGGGATTACTGTGGCAGTTGCTCGCCATATTGAAAGCCAAAGGATATTTCCATCATTAGCTATACGGCAGAAAATTTCCGCTTCGCACTGATCGTGCATCATTGGCCTGACTTTTAAATTTCAAGAATCCTGAGTATCAAATAGCAAGGTGGATGAAGAGACTCTAGGAATATGACATCACTATCCGTCATCGGAAGGGATCATCACACGGAAACGCTGATGCCTTGTCTAGAAGACCTTGCCCAGAAAATTGCCGATATTGTTCCAGTATCGAAGCTAAATACCAGCTGCTTAATCCGGTCGCACGACAAATTACAACATCAACATCGGCTGATCCAGACCCATGAAGTGACAAAAAACCAGGAAAGACCAACTGGAAGACCATGAGATTAAACCCATTATTGATTTAATGAAAACCTGAAACAGAAAACCTACCTGGCAGGACATTTCGAGCTATAGACCCACGACAATGCCATATTGGGCTCTCTCGGACTCATCCATATTCGAAACGACGTCTTGTACCGGAAGTTCGAATCGGATGATGGGAAGATTTTCCGATGGCAACTGATACTTTCAAGGTCTCGGATTCCGGATATCTTTAAAGAACAACATAGCAGCCCTACAGGAGGTCACTTCGGAATAATGACCACCTTGAGTGAGTTCGGGAGCGCTTCTACTGGAATAATGCAAAGGATGATGTGGAAAAGTGGCGCCGATCTTGCAATGCCTGTGCAGGTCGGAAAGGACTGAAGAAACGCAGCCTAGGGAAGTTACAACGTTACAATGTATTAGCACCTTTTGAGAGTATTGCGTTTGACATCTTAGGATCTCTGCCGCGAACCGCTGATGGCAACAAATACATCCTCGTTATCATTGATTACTTCACCAAGTGGCCTAAAAGATTTCTTATTCCTGATCAGGAGGCCCTCACAGTAGCAGAGATGATGATAGAGCATTTGATTCGAAGTGCCTCTTCAGTTACATTCAGAATAAGGACAGAATTTTATCTTAGCAGTGATCAAAGAACTCTGCAAGGTACTCGGCATTGATCAAACACAAACGACGTCTTTACGTCCACAGTCGGACGGCCTGCTAGAGAGGTCTAACCGAACCATACTTAGTAACCTCTCATTAGTGGTTTGCTGGAATCAACTGGATTGGGACCCGAAATTACCACTGTTTTTACTGGCTTTACGCAATGCTGTCCACGAGACTACCGGATATTCTCCATCTCAGAAGCTCCTCTGTCGTGACTTTCGTCTACCATGTGATCTTTTGTGTGGTCGCCCTCTCTATACGCCTTCATTGCCTGAGGAACGTGCACGAGAGCGAGTCAAGTTGGCGACGGAGAAGATGAAGACCCCATACGACACCAGAGCTGCTGGACTGCATTTCAACGAAGGTGAAATCCGAATAGTGTGGTTATGAAATCCGAATCGACGGAAAACAATCTCTCCGAAACTACAGTCACCTTAGAATGGTCCTTGCAGAATCCTAAACAGGCTGAATGACGTCGTGGTTCGGATCCACCTAACGAAAGTCCTTGAAATCATCGAAATCTAAGCCTAAAGTCGTTCATTACGACAGGTACACACATTCATTACAACAATTACATTAAAGTCGTTCATTATGACAGTTACATACACTACGTACTATGGCCATAGTACGTAATTGTAAATAGCTTTGATAGTATTTGATTTGTATTTAGTATTTGATAGTATTTTATTTGCTGAAAGTTACTTATTGCAATTATTGTTTCTTTTGTTATTGTAATGTAATGTTTATTATTGCGTTGACGCCTTAGTTGTAAGTTTGGCTTCCTGTCCAGGGATTGTACTGCTCGGGATGTGTGTTGTGTAGCAATTTTCACGTAACACTTAATTATTTAAGTTTGACTTAAGATTAATTTTCATTATTCTAAATTTATGCTACACAACGTTATTTTATTTAATATCTTGTATTTATATTTGCTTTGGTTTAATTTTAATTGGGGGTTTTGGTACTTTAAGATTTGTACGTCTCTTCCACTGGTTACTCGTAAACGCGTTGAAACAGACAATGGAATTAGGTGCTTTCCTACGTAATAAACTTGATTTAAAATTACTTAACTTAGGTTGATTCTCATTTAACTTATATCATTGGATGCAGAAAAATTAGCCTTTTAATTTAAGAGTACTTTCAAGTCTCTAGCTTAAACAGTTTTTAAGTTACAGTTAATTATTCAACGAATTTTTGCACTTCGAGTATTTTTTTTGGTTGAGGGGGAAAGGATTGAAAAGCGTCACTTTTGCAGTTGATTTCCAAGCCTTTGCTTAGGAATTTTTGTCCGTTGCCTAGGTTTGCTGGTTTTCCCACGCCTACGTTGAATTCTTGGTTCTTCCTTTGGCGGGCTTGGCGAGATTCGGATTTTTGTTCCAGTTCAACTCCTCGATTTTTGGACAATATTAGCAGGGGTTTGTTCGAGGGGTAGAGTTTTGTTTTTATTCACCCTTGTGGCGAGTTTTGGCGATATCTAGTGTCCGGACCTGACAAAAAGCGTGTGCAGGTGGGATTGCGAGGCTCTTGGGACATCTTCGCTTTTGCTTTCGGTGACGAGAAGATATTTTCTCGGGTGCCTTGGGCATCTTTCTGCTACAACAGAAAGGATGAATTTGTTTTTTTAACGGGGGCTTATGGCTCCTGTCACTTATTACTCCATGGCTTCTAAGCTTGACTGAAATAGTTCTTCAAAAATGAAAATGAAATAATTCTCTACAATAGAAAATAACTTAAAAAAATGAAAGAAAAATATATTTCCATGCTTCATCTTCAACTACAATGGTAATAATGTCCTTCTAAATGGAAAGAAAATTATTCTTCGTCAATTCTACCATCTGATGAAGACTCCGTCCGCTTCTTCAATTTATAAGAACAGAAAGCTCAACCCGTCCAAGTTACCTGTGTTCCGACTTGAGATTCCTGATGGTTCTGAAGTTCGTAATACAGAAGACATCCGCAACTTCCTGTTCCTGCATACTGGGTATTCTTCGAATGTTCGGTCTCCGCCATGCTGCCGTCGGGTTCCCTCATCTCCAGGTTCACATCATCCATCAGTTAAGAAGTTTGTCTTTTGAACTTTTAATATTAACTTAAATTCTTAAAGAAATTGTTTTCATCTAAAATTCTCTGGTTTAATTATTTCTTGGATTTTTTTTAAAGATTCTATTATTATCAGAATTTAACCTTTTTTTATTTAAATGTTTGCTGTAAAGAATTTTGAAAAGTAGAAAATTTAAATCTTTAATATCTTTGAGGATTTGTAGATTTAACTGAGATCTGAAGAAATTTGTGAGCAGTCTTAAATTGCTCTAGTTAAAAATCTAATTTTTTTTTCTTTTGGTGCAATACTATAATTACTTAACTCTGTACTTAATTATTTGAATTTTCACATGTTCTTGGATAAATAAGGTGTAAGAACCTTACAACTGATAAATGAAATAGAAAATTTTAATTTATATCTTAACTCATAAAATAGTTATTACTTAACCAATAGTATTTGAATTGAAGTCGTTATTGTCTAAGATTGCAGTATTTGTGAAAAATATATAAATGTTTAGCAATTTGTTTTCTAAATTAAATAAGGTAGTTCCCGGGGACTAGTATGATTTTATGACAGTAAATTTGTTTGATATCAGTGTTTTAAGGAAAGTAATAAACTAAGTTAGTATTATTGATTTTATGTGTTTACTTGAATTTCTGATTACACAACATAGTTTCACCAGTAGCAAGGCTCTTCGGGTTGTTGAAACGAAATTTAAAAAAAATACAAACACAACGCAATGTCTAATTTGTTTAGACTACTAGTATTTTACAACTTAGTATTTAACATGTGCAGCCTTTGGGAAGGGGTCAGTGTTACGGATTTCGTATTTATTTAGCTATTTATTTAGAATTGTAATTAAAATTGCTTTATTTTCCCGTGCAACGAAGGCGAATTTTGAAGAGAAAGCTAGCTCGGAAAATTAAAAATAAAGAGTGCGTGCATTTAGTATTAAATAAATAAATATCTCGTTATTGCTTTTGTCACCTACAAAAATCGATAAAAATCCAGAAAATAGGTTTTACCAGAATATTCTAATGACTAATTAAAAAGCTTATAAAAGCCAAATTAAAACACATCAGCTCAGGGTTAGCTGTTTTAAGCGAAGTGTTGTTTACCTAATCCTGTTATTGATTATAGCGAATTCGCTGTGAGATTGAATTAGTTTCTCTGTTTTGAATTGAGTTCTGTTTAACGTTTGATATATTGTGATATTGTGCGAATATGTCTGAGGAAATATTTCAACATTTCGTTTTATTTTTTGTGAAAAGAATAAAATTTTATTAACTTTTTATCGACCAGTGCATTCAATCTATCACGAATCGTAGGCACGCAACAATATGGAATCTAATCTGAGCCTTAAACAGCTAAAACCTGAAAACCTATTTTAGACAAAAATTGAAGAAAACGTAAGCTTCCTGAAGTCTAAAGATGACCCTTTTTTCCCAAACTGTGTTTCTTGGAAAAGAAGATTGAATTTAGAGCAACTCGGGAGAAGCAATAATTTTGTACTCATTGGAAAATGTTTACGATAAGGTTCAAAGTATCCAATAGCAGAACAAAGTATTTTAACGTGTATTTAAAATATCCTATCCTGTTAAACTTTGTGTGTGGGGTTGAAAACGTTGGGTGCGGTCTTTAAAAATTATTACCGACAAGAAGGGTGACCATTTTGGTATTGACAATCACCCTCCTCTTCGGTAATAATTTTTACAGACCGCACCAAACGTTTTGCACCCCCCCCCCACCCCCCCCCCCACACAAAGTTTAACAGCATAGGATAACTGGAAGATAACTGAACTAGACTTAAGCTTCTATACATTTTTCCCTAGATAAGGATAAATAGTCATTTGCCTTTAACTTGAATTATCAAAATATAAAAATAACAATATAAATACAACAATGCAAAACGCATAAAGAAATTTATTTAAACATGCGCGTGAAATACAAAACTAAAATTGTTAACAAAATTAATTCCTGCTTCTCTTTGGAAATCACGCAAAATGTGAAAATCAGATTGTAAAACTGACTCTGTTATTACAGAATACTAAAGATTTTAAATATGACTCTGTTATTACAGACTGCTAAATAAGTTTTTAACGAATTGCAGACTTACTAATTTGTATCAATAGGACTGAATGCGGACAAAACAGAGGAAATTAAGAAACTAAGTATAAAACTAAGTATTGCTGATGCTGATAAAGTTCTCTTAAATTTAGATTCTTCATTTTATTTGAGACCTCTCTCAGTTATTTATTTTGGTGAATTAGGTCGTAAGTTATTTTTCCCTCCTTTCAACTGCCTTCATCGGGTAATTAGAAAGTACGTTCAGGTAACAAGGGGAAGACCAAAAGTTGGAATCCTAGCCACGGCTTTACGGAATCCTTTAAGATTCCTGGTTTGAAAAATTTCTAAAAAGGGTCTTTACAAGTGGCACTCGAACTAAAAGGTGGGGAACGATAATTCGTCACGACTAACATTTGCGTTTATTTGCCCTCATCATCAGTTGCCCTTTAAAACGAGGAGTATATAAAATATTTCCTCCTTCCGTTGCTGGTGCCTTCGTAGAAAACCTGGAAGCGTAGAAGCGCGTTTTACGAGTAATTTGGAGGTCCGGTGTTCGAATCACCACAAAGGCACTGCACATTTTTCCCTTTCCTGTATCAATATAACATAATAACACTACAAGACGAAACAATATAAATGCAGGGTAGATTTTTTAGCAAACAAAATGAAGTGTCACTTTAAATAAACATTAAAACGTTTTTAAGAATCTTTTATTTCAAATGGAAAAAATATAGAATAGTCACAAAAGGAAGTTTCCAGTAATTTATCTTCTATTGGATTCTAGTATAACTTGAAGAGAAAACTCTGATCTTGTGTGCATACAAGTATTGTCATTTTAAATGAATACTATGTTTAAAAGTCATGTTAATGCTTTTGACACCAATACAGAATCATATTCAGCAAATGAGGGAAAGTAATCTTAAAGTCGAAATTTAAACAAAATATTCCTCACTCGCATTTCTGAAGCTGACTTATATTTCTAGAATCTATTGAAATTTGACAATGAGGATTTTATTGAGATCAAAGTCGTAATCAAAACTGACTGATATTTTGCTACGAAACTTGTTATAAATTTAAAACGGGGGACACAAAAATACCGATCATTAAAGACCCTTTAATGCACGCCAATACATCACTCCAACAGATATAAATTCAACACTACTGATCACGTTACCAGACATATGTGGAATAACTTCCGCTTCTGTGTCTGAAAACACGTGAGGTTAACGTCTTTTCCCATTTATCCATTAAAGGTTGAGCAGTGATTTCCTTTCTAAGATCAAGGGACAAAACATCACGAAGGAAATACTGCGATGGAATCAGACACGAAGCCATCAATATGCATTTGGCGTCCCTTTAAGTCTTGCAGCTCCTTTCTTTGAACCAGAAATAAGCCATTCTATCCCTATGGAAGTGAATTAGAAGTTAAGACTGTTTGGTGGTCTCCATGAATATATTCGGTTATAAATATACACACCGACATAACTAAGGTATCTTCCAAGGGTCAGATGTATTTTCCTCCGGAGATTTTTCTTGCTTTGCCATTCTGGTTATGAATGATGAACACAGCTTTATGGTATATATTCTGCTTAAAGGAGAGTATCAGATAATTTGGATTGTAGTCAGAGATATCTGAAAGAAGAAACGTTTACTTTGGAGCTTTGTACTTGACTTTTATAGAATTTCTCATCTGATAACCAGTTAACGCTTCCACCAGAAATAAGTCTTTTTCAACTAAAGTTAAAATTAATGCAAACTCTGTTTCAGAAACTAAAATTTAATGTTCAAAGTAAAGCTTTGTCCTTGAAGACTCTAAATTTATAATTCGGCTACTTAGATTATTCTCCACAAATTTCGAACTTATGTGCGGAATATCCAAAAGGCTACAACTACAAGCAATATATTATAATCCACTAATCTTTGTAGATGATAGTTCAGTTTCACAGATCCCAATACTTCCCACCAGAAGAATCCTGTTTGACAACTTAGCGCAACAGCCACTGATGACAAACTGTAAACGGAAATTTAGTAAAGAAGGCACAGTATGCAATTTACATTTAATTGCCAATAGAACTTAAGAATAAATATCACAAATTAAGCAATGGTTCTTAATAAATGTAACACCAAACTAACATTAAAAAATGCACATTCTTCTCATATAACTCTTTTCATCTATCACTGATAAGAAATGTTAAACGTTGATATTATAAAATATCCGTGGATGAACGCAAATAATTTGAACTGGCTGCAGGTTTGTTTTGAGCATCGAGCCAGAACTTTCTGTCCTGGAAAGAATTCTTGGAAATAAGAATAGTAACATCTAATGATGTCCAACAATCATTACCAGGAACAGGAAATTAAGTAATCCCACTTACTAAACTCATCTAGAGTTTTATATAACGAATAATAAAAGCAACTAATTAAATGAATTTATACAGGTAATAGCTTATGCTTTTCGAAAATTTTCGAATATTTTTTCGTGGCGTCTGTACATACCCTATGTATGTATGTATCTCGCATAACGCAAAAAAGAGTAGCCTCAGAACGTTGAAATTTGTATAAGACTGATATGACATGTAGTTGCGCATCTGCCTTTTTGGTTGCAGTCGGCTGCACCACAAGTATATGTGAAAAATGTATGATAAGAAACTTTTCTGTATACTATCTCCAAGGAACAGAAATTCAATTTAAAGCCATGAATGAAAAGCATTTTCATTCAGTATTTTAATTTATATTTTAAATTACTATTTTCAAGACCTCCTTTCTTAAAAAACATAAAAATCTGCTAAGAGAAATCTTTAATCCCAAAAATACCAAAGTAAGAATTAAATATTTTAAGTATTGAACAAATAGCTATTGTCATTGATAGCAGATTAATCGACTTATCAAAGGGATAAATCAATCTACCATCAATTAACAACAACTAAATTAACAGAGTGTTTCACCTTACTTCTAACTAACCATCAAATTATTTGCTAGAATTAAATCATAAAGCACAATTAATACGCGATAAAAATAAAGACATTAGTCCATTTAAGCTAAAAGAATCCCGTTAAACAAAAGAGATGACAAATAATCTTTAAAATTAAAATTTCTCACTAAGAACACATTTAATTACTTTTATTATGAATATCTATATATGCCAACTCTGTTACTCGGCTATGTGAGTTCAATTTTTTTTATTCTCATATGTTGGTAAATTGCGCATTTTTGTTTCAAAAATGATTGAATTATGTTATTCTTATCTTCCGGCTAAGGTTTTCATGCCTTAAGTTGATCTGCATGCAATAATTGTAGAATTATCAACAATTTAAAAGCTGTTTAAGTGCGGCTAAACATGACTTTTCTTACCATAGTAGCCATATTAGTTTACATTTGAAATTATCAGGATAGTGAATAAAATCTTTCTGCCCCTTCAGTGACTTTTTGCCGAATGGGACCAAAAGAAAAATTTTAGTTTTGTATACCGAAAAATCTGCCTTCTTGCCTACTGGCCAAATTGCTTGTTTTTGCGTAGAAACTGTAGTTTTAACTGTAAAATTTGTTTTTTAATTGTTTAAACTGTATTAAGTGCTTTATATTTTTCTATATCTTCCAATTTTTAATGAAAATATTTTGGCTTTTATGTAGTTTTTGCCTTGCCGCGAAGTAAGAATTGAATTAATTAAATGAGAAATATATCTCTAATGAAATTCGAGGAAATAAGTTTAAATGAAACGCAGGAGAAAATTTGTATAATTTAATATTCCGTACAAGTAAGTCACGTATACATCAGTAAGTAAGTGGTGTATACATCAGATTTTTTTTATTCCCTGTGAAACTGGTAAAGAAACTGAATAGGGTTGCCAGAAAATTTGCTAATGTCAGTAATTTGGTGTACCGGAATGTGAGAAAAGTGTTTCCAAAATCGGAATATGATCTGTGGTCGACAAACAGAAATGAATAAAAAACAATTAAAAAAAGCCAGCGGTTTCAAGGCGTCAGACTATTAGTTGAAATTGGGAAGGGGAGGTGTAAAGTGCGAAAACTCTGCAGAATGGCAAAGAGTTGAACGAGAAAATTGCGTGATAGTTTCTTGGTTAAGTTTTGAAAAACAACTAATAGTTATATCACTCTACACAGCAATCTTAAGTGTAAATTCTGGCCTAAATATATAAATGTATGTCCACACTCTTATCCGGCTTAAAAGTCTTTACCTGGTCTTTTGCAGTCGTTAGTCGTAGTCATGTACTTCCAATTGCAGAAGTGTTTTAAATGACTAAAATATTCATATTTTGTTAATGTCAAATTTAACAAAAATTATTTTGGGCGATTTTAACGAAATCTAACCTTTAACGCGTTCTTTCCCTTTCTATTCTTATATTTGGAAAAGATTAATACTCGTACTACATACATAAGAATATAAAATTATAAGAACTTCGACTCCCGTTCGATCAAAATTTATCGGGTTATTTATTTTCAAAATTTTCAATTTTCAATGTCGTTTTCAACTTGCCTTGAGCGATCGATTAATCAAGTTAATAATTCTAGGAAATACTTTTAAAGTATCTTGGTTTGGTTTGTTTATTTTATCACAGCAAAGCACTTGAGGACTATCTGCCTAAGGGGATGGATGCCTTCGTGGTGCTTTCTCTAAGGGAACTGGCTAAGGCTGTTACACGTGGGGAAAACCACGAAAACGCTCATGCAGCCAGCCCGCTCGTATTCGAACCTCAGATCGAACTACTAGTATTTAGCTACTTTACCGATCGACTGTTGTTGGGCCCAAGTAAATGAAGTGCAGCAAAAAATGTGTATAATTTAACTTGCCGTACAAAGAAGTCGTGTGGTGTCTACATCACATTTATTAATTATTCTACTAATATGTTCAGAAAGTGTTTGTCAATTTCCCTGTTCTTTTGAAGCATTGCTGAATATAATTAAGAGGGAAAAAATCGTGTTTTCAGCATGATTATTTGCCACATGGCATAGAGCGCATCCAACTCCCTGCATGTTTCACCTAGATTTAATGGAGTCCCATCAGGCACCGAACGATAAAGATATTTCTGTCCACGGATCGAATTCCGTTGAATGGATGATTTAGTTGTTTTTCTCCATATGAAATGTGTACACAAGCCAGTTTCCCTCAGAAAATTTGCATGAAGGCACGCTCCTGTTCGGCAGATAGCTCTCGAGAGCTTTCTCATAATCAAATAAGCCAGGCATTTACCATTGACACACCTTTTGGGCTCATTAGGTATTTGTTCTTTCATCCTGGAGACATCTGCAAACATCCGGTATTTTCCAGTCACAAAAAAATTTCTGAAAATTTTTAAAGGATAGTGCACAGTTTCTGAAACTTGAAACCTAGGATTTCCGAAGTTATTGCGCAAATTTATTACATTTCTCGATAATTATATATGGCAGAAAATCCCAACAATGTAAATCTAGCATAAAATATTTTTTTACAAACGACACACATTTTGAAATCTTTTTTACATTCTCCGTCGAATGTTTTTTCCCTTAGCATCAGCACAAGGTTTGAAATTTTTTTAAGCAATCATGTAATTTTCAGCTTCTTCAAAGCGCTCAGAAAACGAGTTCCTTTAAATTTTAAAATCGATTTGTCCATGTAGCGGTTGTTCTCATCTTGCTAATGGGTTTGCTCGTGGATTGTGGATGCAGAGAATCTGATTTTTAAACCAAAGCGTTAATTTAAGCGTATAGTGAAAGCAAACAGGAATATCTAATGCCATTGATTGTTCCGAAAATCATTGCAGGTGGCGAGATAGACGGAGCGATGAGGAAGACAGCGGTAATGGTATCAATGAAGGCAATTTGCAAGATGTAGCAGATGACACTGACAGCAGTTCCATAAGAAGTAAATGATTTGAAGCCTAAGATCTAGCTGTGGACAATAATAAGAGCGGGCGAGATTTAGGAAACAAGGAAGTAGAAATTTTAAATTCGAATCTATATATTTGCGAGCTTAAAATATAGTCTTCCAGTGGTAATGAAGATCTAATCTGTTTTTGTTTACTTTAGATATACGATACCCTGGGTCTTAATATTAGGTAAACCGAATTTTTAAACCAGATTAAATAAACCAATATAAAAAGTCAGAGCTCTTGAAAAAGAGCTCGAAATTGGTAAACCAACATCAAAACCACAGCTCAATAGCCAATACTTGGATCACAGCTGGAAAGCCGACAACGTATACAGCTGGTAGAGTCATTATAATTTTTTTGATGCGGGAGACTTGAAAAATGAGCAATGTCGTCGCCGGGACTCGAAACTCGGACCTCTCGAATACGCGCCGAAAGCGCTGACCATTACACCGCTAAGGCATGCTAAGAAGGCGGGAGAAATACCTTATAAGCTTACCCCTACAAGTTACTGGCTGCCGAATTCTGAAAAATGCTCTTTATTTATAGTCATTTGGTATATCACGTATGAAATATATTCTTCATTTTAACTTGATACATTTCAGGTTTGCACTCGCTAATTTAATTCGTGGCTAGTAAACTCTGGTTTTTCCCATTTTAATAATAATATCGAACTTTCTTTTTAGATTTAGCAACTCAAATTTCAAGTTACTCAGCTATGTGATCATTGAAATTTTGTGTTTCAAAATGGACCAGTTCTTTTATGGCCAATTTCTTGCTCTTAACTTAGATTCTCGTTTTATATTTATTTTATTTTTTAGCCTTTATGGGGGTGATAACGGAAGTCGGATGCTCAGGAAAGACTTGATATAAGAAGAGTGTTAATTAAAATAAACCTCAAACAATTAGTTAATGTACAGGTATTAGATTATAATGTAAAAATAAGTTTTAACAACTAGTTACTTAACATTTCCCTCCAGAACGTCTAGTTTTAGATTATACGCGAATAAAAGTTAAGATATCTTTACAAGAATTATGTGCAAATTATAATCGAAGGCTAGTTGCTCAGGAGACAAGTAAAATAAAATAAATAAATAATTTTTCGAATTCGTACCAGAAAAGCTGAAAAGGTTATACAGTCAGAAAGGAAGTTTTGTTGGTTTTTGATGACTTTCAATTTTAATCTGTAAAATACCTTCTGTCACACACTGAAAACTGTCAGCTACCAATGCACTCTCTGAGACATCGACTGCAATTACATTCTGTCGACGCAACTTACATTCTGTAAGTTGCAATCTTGTGGTAGCCGACGGCAAGTCGCGCAGATACATACTGCAATTTTTTAACTCAAAACAAATTTATTACAAACTATGAGAAGGTCTGTTACATATATTTAATAATATGGCAGACACAGAACAGTTATGTAGGTAATATTACTGTTCTCGTTATCTGAGGATCTTGCTGAGGGCGGGTGTCTCTAGTCAAGAGTTCCAGAGCATGCTGGCATGTTAATCCGATGGAAACAATTTGCAGACTGAATTATCCACCACTCCTTAATTTTTTTTTTTTTTTTGTATTTTACATCCTCGTATTTGTTATATCTGGAACAATATCAGAGGCAAAAGAAGATCATTGGTTCGTCAGCCCTCCTGAAATCGAGAGGCTTTGACGACAGGCACAGTGCAGAACGCTAAAATCTCTTGACACTGGTCGTGAAGTTATAGCTCTAATACTGTCATGTTTACCTCTGTTAGACACCAGGCGTCCCCGTCCTCCGTAACCTACCTACCTATTGTCAACTGGAACGAATTACTGCGTCTGCGATGTCAGGCTATGCCGTCTGAAACATTAAAACAGCTTGAAAACAGTGACTTGCGGGGAACCGCACACACGATTTTCTGATATTTATGTGGTCCACCGTATATCTGTTAAACATGAAATGTAAGAAAAGCGTCACAGGTATACGAGAAATCAGCTTTCATAGTAGCCTAATTCGTTCAACCATCTTCTGAAGTAGCTTACCAGTTCGTACGCCGTAATATAAGTCAACAGATCATCATGTATCCTGATCGATTACAAGTTCTCAGTGGTATTACCATTTAGCTAGAAGTAAGATAATTAAGCTATCTTTCAGATGAAAGTTATAAGTAAACGAGATGATTACAAAGCAATACAAGCAATTCTTATTACTGTGGCTTTATTTCATTTCCAAATCTCTAGCAACGTATTAATAGTGTATGAAATGCGTAAAACTTTATTTATATGCATGCCATTAAATTGATTTTTTTAATTAACTGCTATTAGTTCTCAGTTTGCATTCTCAGGCGCATACCCAGGCAGCATGCATTCGTAAATTGCACGAGAAAAATACGTGCAAATTACGAATGGTCCTTCGTATAAAAAACGTTCAAGCTGAACATAAAAATATCATAAAAAGTGTCCAGTCCCAATTACTAGATATTTACGTATATTTTTACGTTATAATATACGTAAGTTTTACGTAAAATTTAGGTATATTTACGCCAGAGACTGCTGTTCATTCGTAACTTTTACGTATAATATACGTAAATATCAGGGATTTACGTATATTTCTACTAAAAATTTACGTATATTTATAGCATATACGTAAATCTCTCCAATTTTTTGCTTCACATAAGCGTACATATTTAGTAAAAATTTACGTAAATCTCCCCGATTTTTTACTGTATATAAACGTATATATTCCTCGTATTTTTACGGTACAAAAACCTATATATTTGCGATTTGTTACTGTATATATACGTATATATTTGATATAAATTAACGTAGATATTCCCCATATTTTACGGTACAAAAACGTATATATTTGATAGTAATTGACCTAAATCTCCCCTATGTTTTCTTTGCATATGCGAATGAATTTAGTTCGATAATTAATTTTAATTTAGCGTAAAAATATAGTTCGATGTCTTCTCCTCTTTACTGTGTATAAATGCACATTTTTGATAAAAAATTTGCATAAATCTTCAATACCCTTTTACTGCATTTTTCGTAAAATGCACTTATTTTAATCTCATATTTTTTATATAAATATATGCAAAATTTTTCTGCATGTTATAATTAAAAGTGAAAATGCCATTTTTATATCAAATTTTTACATGTCCGCATTTTAGGTATGTACAGCAAAATAGAATATATATGTAACTGGAAAATTTAAATGCAAAAAAAA
>KK118533.1:227519-255930 GCA_000611955.2 Stegodyphus mimosarum
CTTCAGATTTGGGATTATGCTAAAGATCTACTGGAGTACTGCAGTCTTTTGATAAAAAGAATGCTCAAAAGAATCGAGGCATTATTAAAAGCCAAATAATAAATTAAGTACTGAAATTTTTAATATTGCTTAAAATGTGTTTCATCAGGAAATAACATTAAATGTAGTTAGTGTACAAAAAATCCTTCTTCATCATAGAAATATATACTTTAGCAATAAATATTTCAGCAGTCCATAGTATTTTGCACGAAACTGTATTAGAATTCCAAATATGCAAACAGACTAGACCAAACATTCGGACTGACGCCAAAACCTTACTATAAAAAAATCCAAATAATTCTTTTAATCCTTTTCCCGTTGTCTAAATACGTTTACTCTTCAATAATTGAAAAAATTTTCTGAAATAAAATCCTTATTTTATTTCAGAAAAGATAATAAAGTTTAAACGTACAGTTTTCTTTATTTAAAACCGAATTCCAGATATTTGGTTTAGACGAAAACAGTGAAGTTTCATACAATCCAGTTATCATATAATTCAAATAATTGGAGTTCTAATGTAATAATAAAAATTGTAATAATAAAGAGCTTAAATAAGTATAATAATAAGTATGAAAATGCACTTACTTCAGATCAACTGAAATGCAGGAGAAATGTTCCACCGATGAAATCCGTTGTGAAAATGAGAAACTGATGTTCTGCAGTGTTGTATAAAAACGCTCTTGGTTCGGGGACCCCAGTGAAAGCGAAGTTGCCCGTAGAGAAACATTTCTCTTCTTGTAGCAATCTGTTGCAATCTTGCTTTTAAGCAAGAAGAAAGGAGATGAATATTTCTCTTATCGTAAACAAAGTGACGGCGGGCGAGCATTTGCCCCCACAATGTCTCTAAAAGCAAAGCTTCAGGTTCTTTGTTAAAAACTATTTTGAGAAAGGTCAGAGGGCGCGGGAACGTCCAGGATTTGCATGCAAGTTATAGAGTAAAACGTAGAATTCTCGAAAACGAGTTCTTGCCTTCTGAAAAGTAAAATTTTGCGGACAGGAAAAAAGTTGCTCTCACAGCGCTTCGAAAAGAAATTTAGGAAAATAAATTAAAAGATTATTTTCATGCGTATCCTGATGGGCATAAACGTTGATGAAACTAAACTATCCGATGTATATCTCTTTGGTCTACATTAAACTGTTGTACAAGAAGTTAAACAATTTCGAGCATTTTCTGTTATATTTTATTCCTCGACATGAAAGATTTGCTACTCTTGTCAGGACTTAATTTCTAAAATTAAGAGTGCAGGAGCTTTGTGGAAGACCTTCAGGAAACAGGAAGAACAAATTAAATAAAATGATTAATATCCTTAATAATTAATTCATTATTAAAATGATTAAGTAGTTGAAATTAAATAAAATGCAAAGATTTAAATTAAAACTTAATAAGCGATTTTTAATATAATTTTATTACTAAAAATAAAACTTTCAAGACCAAATTTCTATTGAAATTCTTGTTCAAGTACATAAAAGAAGTGGATTTAGGGCTCCGGTGCGCTCCGGCTAGAATTATGAATTATCCCCAAAACTAAGAAGTACCGGAGCCGAGCTCTGAGGGGGGGGGCTCCGGCGCAATTTAAACTCTGAGTCTTGTTCCAATTTAATTGCCAAATTTTGCTAAATAAAACAAGGCGAATATTGTACCAAATTCAGTAAGTACACAAACTTAATATACAGCTTATTTCAGTTAAATGGGTAATGGAATTTTCATAAAAGAAATTAAATTGTGTAGTTTAATGTAAGTGTTGATATGAATAAAAATGACAAATTTGATATAAGAAAATAAATAAGTTATTTTGAAGATCTTTAAATCAAGAAAATATATTTTTTTGCAAAAATGTACATAAAAATTTAGCTCACATGATAAAATTCATTGAAAAATTTTAACCTCATATATGAATGCTAGAATAATGCTTAAAATAATTTATATTTATATAAAATATCAAGATTGTTTTCAAATTCGTAGAGGCTTTTATCCAGAGGAAATTTAATTTTAAACATTAAGACGATTTAAAAATAGAAATAATTTTGATAGCACATTAAAATGCCTACCCTTTTTTCATAATCGGGGGAAAAGGAAAACAAAGTAAAATGCCAGAAATACACTAAATATTTTGAAATAAAACTTCATTTTCAATCTTTTTAAAATTCGTATAATATCCGTAAAAGTGACGAATGAAATATACCATAAAGACGGTAATTCGGATTCGCATATTATTCGTAAAAGTGACGAGTGAAATATACCATAAAGTCGGAAGTTTTTTTCAGTACATACGGATTCGTATAATTTTCGTAAAAGTGACGAATGAAATGTACCATAAAGGCGGAAGTTTTTTCAGTCCATTCGGATTCGTATAATTTTCGTAAAAATAACGTGTGGAAAATAACGATAAAAAGTCAACAGTATCTTCATCCTTTTTTATTCGTATAAATTTCGTAAAAGTAACGTGCAAAAAATACCATACCCTTATTTCACCAAAATTATACGTATATTTTTGGAGACGTGCTGCCTGGGATACTCCCTAATAAAGTCTGAAAATAATCAATCTGAAAATCTTTAAGCTTTTTTAAAAGTTTAAAAAAAGTTCTAATAAAAAGTATTTAAAACTTTTAAAAAATAAAATCTGAAAGTTTTCAGATTTTACATTACGCCCAAACTTTTTTTTTCATTTAGAGACACATACACGTTTCGAGAGCATTTGGACTAACTCCACACTCTGCTAAAATAATTAAAACCAGCATAATTTTAGAGTTTCCGATGGACAGCCTCACGCTGGAGATAAAAATGCTTTATTCCCTAAAGTCTTGCCACGCTCTCTTTGAAACTGCTGAATTTTTTAATCAAAAATTCCTTAAAGTTTTACAAAATATGAATAAACAATAAAACAAATTCTAGATTCCAAAGTCTGGTTTCCAGGTACCCATGTTCGTGTGGAGGACTATGTTATTGAAAATTTGATGAATCTAGGTACATTTTTTTACACGATACGAGAAACATACATACATTCATGTAGATTATTTTAGTTTTTTTAAATATAATACAGGGCGATAATATTTAATGGCAACAATATGAAAAGTGATTCGAACATTTAAAGTGATGCGATGCAGAATACCGTTTCGATACTAATAGCCCTCCTGGGTTAACTCCCATTTGCACTAAAAATCATAATATTTGAAAGGAAAATACCTGAATTAATGCGTAGATGTCAGCTCAAGATATGAAACAATTTTAAGTTTGGGCTTATATGCTTCAGAATTAGTCATATATAAGTAAATCATTTGCAACACGAAATCTGGCATTATAAATAAAGTTATAAAATCTAATATAATGAAATAATACGTAATGCTACCAACTAAAGCTTTACTCGTAAATAATGAAACAGATTTCAATCTGCAATTTCAATAGTAGTAACAGTAGCCTAATGAATAGTGTAAAACGCTAATGATTAAAACATCGGAATTAGATGTTGCATTTCTTCACATCTACTTCACAGGTTTCACTTTGAACCTTCAAGTATTCATAGATTATGTAATATACAAACGTGACACTTTATATCTTTCTACTCAATTTTGCATCACAAATATCCGAAAAGAGGTTTATCAAAAATGTTCTTCTCCCATTGTCCAAAAAGGATGGAGACATGCTATGAAAAATTGTTAACTAGATGATAATCAAAAAACCCAAAATTTTCCTACAGTCAAGTAACTCGAAAACAAATAATATGGCCTTCAATTAGCGATTCATTTTATCCGCATGTGGGTGGAGGATGAAGAAATGCATTTATATCTGAATCTAATTTACGTCTGGGTACTGTTATCGGTACTTAAATATTATCCCTTCGACCATCAGAGTTATGAATTTTCTGAAGGAGTTTTACATAAAAGTACGGCTCAGTATTCTGCAGGAACAATTTGCGCAATACCATTGGGATCTCAAACAAATTTCATTGTTCGATGGTAGCCAATTTTCACATTTCGCGTGATAATACCTAAGTACCATATTCTCTAGCTATGCCTTTATGAACTTCAGGTTAAAAACCTAAGGAAATGTCTGTAAAAAAGTAACGATATAAAATAAAAAGAAGTAAGTAAGAAATTAACAGCTTGTTTTAATACCAGGTTTTATCCAGGAATGTTCAATTTATGTTTATTTAAATCAGCATAGCTAAAAATGATTTCATTTCTTGCAGCAAACACAATCATGAAAAATATTATAATATTAACTATAATATAATAATAGAATAATTACGGTATTAATATAATGTTAACTGTAATATAATAATGTTAATTAATTATCAAGTACGTATATTTATTCTTTTACATTGTACGTATATTTATTCTTTTACATTGTACGTATATTAATTCTTTAGTTCATGAGTTATTTTTTATTACTATAAAATATATTATAAAAATTTTATATTATTATTCAGAATAATAAGTAATAATGATTTGAGTACCCTGGATACTGATGCAACGTTGGTGCTGATATGTGTACCACAGGTTGGGAATCGCTGCATTAATTTTATGTGAATATTAGAGTTAACAATAAAATAATTGTTAAAAATCTCTTTCCTAACTAACAGCTCTATTAGTAATCCTGAGCTGGGCTTTTTCAGCTACAACGTTTGATAAAATATTATGAATATTTTGCTAAAGCGCTGACTCAAAAATTCATTTGTATTGAATGTAGACATCAGTAGCCGTCCGCAAATAATTCACATCTCCAAATTCTTTAACGTATTGTTTTCGTTTCAGAATTATTTTAGATTAAAAATAATAATGTAATGCAGCGATTCCCAACCTGTGGTACACATATCTCTAGGAATACGGGAAGCAGTGTCAGGGGCAGGTGAGAACGTAATCAATAAAGGCGAATTATAAGAAAGGGATAATAAAAAAAGTGATAAAAGGGAAAGTATTAAGAAAGCTGGAATCTAAAATAAAAGGAAGAAAGTTACGAATATTTACGATGTCAATGTTGCTGATAGCAATGTGTACAAAAGCAGTGAAACAAAGTGTAACAAGCTCCCCCCCCCCATACATATCATATCACTCGATACCTTATGCATCTCATATAAACACACCCTTGTCCATAGTGTTACTGCATATAAATCCATATTTTCAGCATTAAGAGAATTGCAAGGACAGTTATGTAGCTCCCTTTTCTTACAATTGTGATATTCAAACAAATCTGAATGCTGAGTTACGTTTCAAATTTGTTCGCGTTCTTTTAAATTTGTTAAATGCAAAGTGTTGTTTATATACAAATGACTAAGGATTTCAAAAAAAAAGAAGTTCACGCAGAACTGAAACTATTACAGATAGAGTGAAGAGATAGGCAAACCTCTCCTTTAAGGGATCAGATTAGAACCGTTCGCTCACTGAAGTGATTCAGTTCTTTTTAACGATTCACCGCTCACTAAAAATGACCTCGATGAATGCCCTGCAACTGTAGATGAAGAGCGATATGCAAAGATGGGGGAAAAGCAGAAAGAAATAAACAAGGAGTGGAATCGTTGGAATCAACTCAACCAAACCGCTCACTCTCTGGACGGATTTCTTTCGATTGCATTTTTGAGATTACCTGAAAAAAACCTTTTTACATGGAACACCAATAAAATTTTCGAATAAAAAAATGCTAAAAGTTATAAAATAAAGAAAACTAAGCTCACTTTTTTTAAAATTAGTTAAAAATTACATTTTTTTATTACTATAATTGGTATTTTGTTCGTACTTCAAAGCACAGTGTAAAAATAAACTTTTAGGCTGGAGGCATATCCCAAAGAACAGGTCTGCTGACAATATCAACATTTTCCTTTTTTTCATTTAATTTGACAAAATGATACCAAATATCGCTCAAGATTCTTCTTTTCGGAAGGTTCTACATTTTTTTCTGCAGCCTTGAAAAAATACATCATATGGAAAAATTTCTGTTTATGAATATATACTAATTCTAAAGAAAATTAAAAAGAAATTCCTTGCTCATGATTGAAAGACGTTTTTAAAATAAGTAAATAAATAAAAATATAATTTATTACTTTAGGTATATACTACAGTACTATCGCATAAATAGGTAATACCTAATACACACAGATATAGTACTGTGACATAGTATTCAAACAATCGAAATGAAACTCAAAGGAACAACTCCGAGAATCAAGACTCCGCAGCATCCAGATTTGCGGCCAAGCAATAGCGATAAAAATAAAGATTCCGTCGGAATCAAATACGCAGATAGAGCAGCAGCAATGAAAATCACGACTCCGAAAGACCCGGATCTACGACTAGTGCCGTAGCGCTGACAGCTGGGAATCCGAGGAACTAGTTCCTCTAATCTACGTACTTTAAACAGATCCCTCCACTGCCAGATGGAAAAACAAAACTTCATCCATTTGCAAACAGGAAGCTCAATTTGGCTGAGATGCATCGGTTTATTTAATATTTTGTTTTTTAAATGCTATATGGAGCACAAGCAAACCGAAACACTCATATACACATAACACACATACAAAATAGCTCAGAGGCGTTTCCAGTTAGAATGCTACTGTTTACACTAAGAGGAAATCAATTTTCTGGCACACTTTCCAACAACAGCTTCGGGTGAACTGTTAAAGAACTGCCATTCAGTTTCAGGAGGAGCGCTAATCATTCGTTCAGTAAAGTAAATCGGTTCTTTGAATCGGTTCCGGAGCGGATCGTCCATCTCCAATAAAGTGACTACGCTGTACCAATCGTATCTATTGTCTGTACCAAGCACTTTTTTAAGATCACTCATTTCAAGTTAAGCTTGAATTTGCTTAATGCTGAATGATTTCAAGGACTTGTGTAATTACCGCGTTTCCTCGTGTATCCTCCCCTCCATTTTTACTAATTTTACTGTTACAAAGTCAAGAGTGGAAAATTATGTGAATAGTTTACATTCCCAAAGACACGGTTGCTGTAAGAATATAAAATATGATAAATGGTGATGAATAAACTACAGTTAAGTATCATGATATTTTTTCTAAGGAAGCCTTCTTTCTAATAAAAACACATAGTAATATTAACATTACAATATTTAACAAGATGTCTTCCTTGCTCCTCGTCTATAACTTGAATCTATTTCATTATTTGTTGTCTCTGCTACTGCTTAATTCTCAAAAAATTCATACGTAATTAGAGAAGCTCAATAGGCAGCTGATTAAAAAAACCATAGACTGAAAGTTAGTTCGACTTTGCTTTATTAAAGGCCAGTTCTTGCATTAGGCTGGTGTAAAGTTTAACAGTCATAAGAGAAAGTTTCGGCGCGACCTTTGCAGTCAGTGTATAAGATATTTCTTCCGCCTACTTGGCATGTCTTCGTGGTGTAATGATCAGCCCGCTAGGTACGTATTCGACAGGTCTGTGTTCGAGTTCCGACGAGAGCATTATTCATTCTTTCTATGCCCCACTACAAAATATTCTAATGACCCTACCGTGGCGCCCGAACTAAACAGTCGTGTTTCGAGTCCCGGCGTGTTCGATTTCCTCACGTGTTTCGAGTACCGGAGAAAGCGCTGCTCAATTGTCTCTTCTCCTGCTTCAAAAATAAATAATAAATCTACAAGTGGCATACGAACTAAAAAAAGGTGTTGAATGATGTTTCTCTACCGCCAGGATTTGGCGATTGGGACCCCTAATCCTGAGTCACCTTTTAAAAGGGGGAGTACATAAGTATTTCTCCAGCTTTCTTGGTGTAGTGGCCAGCACACTCGGCGCGTATTCGAGAGGGTCTGTGATTTGAGTCCCGGGGAGGGCATTGCTCATTTTTTGTATATCCTGCTTCCATATAATAACCTAATGTCTCTACAAGTGTACAAAGGTTTATCATTTTTAGGAACCGAAAACAGTCATTAGGTGAGTGATTAGAAACGCTCGTTCTCTAATTGAATTGAGGAAGAGTGAAGTCACACAAATATTTTTAAAATTTTCAGAATCTGGCGCTAAAATGCTAGGGGAATACAGCATTCAGTGCTTTTACAAACACATAATACATAAACTTAATATAAACGTACATAAATTTAATAATAACATAAATTTAATAACATACACAAACTTAATAATAAAATACATAAACTTAATTTAGGAATTCTATAACTATATTCAAAGCGTTTGATAAAAATTAGCCCCTGATTAAAAATCACTATTCTGAAAAAAAGTACCACTGTAAAGAATCATCATGTACTGAAAAAATCAATGAGGCAATGTTTGGGACATACTACAACTCTTTTAGAAAATGAGCTTCAGCTTACAAACACTAAAGAGGAAACTCACATACAAGGACTTCACTCATGATTCAAACAATATTTTATTAAGATTCTTTATCAGCTACTCAAATATTAAAATATGCATTGGCCTTTTAACGCACTGAGCGAGATGCCCTTCTGCCATTATTTTTCTTTCCCTTTCAAGATAAAACCGTTCCCTCCCACTAATCCTACTATTCTAAAGTTCGCAGATCGATGCCGCGTTTAAAGTACTGTTGGTGGTAGCAGATTGCATAACATAATTACATTAATTTTAAAATGATCTCAATGTGTTGCAGGCTGAGTACCAAAAAAAATGTGGTGGAAAGCCACTTTTCTGAACTAACTTACCTGCATCATCATATATAGTAATAACAACAGTTATTTCGGAATGCAAAAATTGAGAAATATTATTTTTAAATACCTTGGGCCAGTTTTCGCCCGTTCTAATTACAGGTTGTCTCGTAATCCACTGAAATTTAGGAATGCTCAATTTCGGTTTTTAGTCTTTCTACCATAATGTCGTATACATTCTCAAAGCAATTTTAATTAGACGACTTGTGAAGAATTATCACCTCGCCCTGCACGTGATCTCATTGTGTAAGGGGTTAACGTTGTAGGGAGTTGTATTTATTTTAAATAACTAATTTAATTATATTTGAAGTTCCTTTCCTATAAGCCTTCTTTTCTCTAATTCTCAATGCCAGAATATTTAAATTTGGCAAAGTAATGAAGTCCTAACGTGAAGTAATGCAAATTCTACCTTGAGGAGAAAAAGGTTTAAATACCAAGTTCTAGAAGAGAAAGTCAGAGAGAGTGTGGGCGAATTCTGTGCTTGTTGCAGCGTGAGCTACTTCTTAGCATTGATTTCTGGTTCAACGTAGCATAACAGCTATTACTTTGCTGCCACTAGATTTTCAACACTCTCTTAGGAAAGACGATAGTCTGAGCCCTGTAGTGTAATTCTACTACTTATGAATAACTTCAGATTTTTAGTTTAGTTCTTACTCTTTCAGTTACCGCCCAAGCAGAAGCGTAGTTTGTTAGCGTCGAGTTGAAGCATTACAAATTTATAAAGAGTATAATAAAGGGTACTTTTAACCCTTCTTCTGTGCAGTTACTATACTTCCAATTTTCACACAGCAGTTAGACAAGACACTACAACAAGTTCGTTATTACCTGAAATTAGTCGTCTGAGTATATATTTTGATATTCTCTTATAAGTGCTTTTGAGATGTAAATAATTAGGACATGAAAGGAGAAGTTCGAAGATAATGGTTCGAATCTCGGCGAGAATTCAGGTGACTTTTTTCGTTTGTCTTTCTGAAAAGCGTAATGTTCTCCACAGATTACCCGGCAAATGAGTGGATTTTCCTACTTTTCATATCATCAATTTAAAAAGTGATACGCCGTTTATAGTGAACCGACGCAAAATATCGTTTCGAGACTAACAGCACTTCTGAGTTAATATATTTTGGTGTAAAAATGTAGAGTTGATTAGTGAGAATCGTAAAAGGTAGAATGCATGCATACCTATATATATACTACCTTCTACCTTTTATTACCTTTAAGTACATTAATAAAATTTATATATATAATCTAATCTCTTTTACTAACATTGCTAGGAATTTTTCCTACATGTAATTAATTTTAGTAAAATTACATATAAAATTGCAGTAGTATATCTTATGTAACAGAATATGAAAGCCTTGAAAAAGTGAAGCTCTATTGAAAAAATAAGATTACAGGGGCAAATCTCTTTGCGAAGCTGGCGATGATTTTAGAGACATTTTGTCGCCAAATTTGGCGGCAAAATTTTTTGTCCGTTCCACGTATGACTGTAATCAATCCCTATATCTAACTGTAACGGTATCCGACCTTTATATGTAACTTTAACAGTATATGCCTTCCAGCAATTTCGAGAAATGGAATATATTACAGATTTCACGGCGGCCGGGGGAAAACTATATAAAATTGATAGCGTGTATGTGCCCTTTTGTTTAAACGAGTTTTTCTATCCGTGTGGCATTCAGTCAATGTGAGATTTTATTTTTGTGGGCTTGTGTTTGTGTGGAGTTTTATTGTGTGTCTATTAATGACTGTGCAGTTTCTTCCTAATACGTACATGGTTCTTCCGGCAAATTTTTACGAAAAAGAAATAATGCACTTGCATATCACACGAACGCTGGCTGGCTCATGATCCCTTGTCTATGATAATGCCCAGCTCCCTTCTATCCTCGTTCGAAAACATTTATGACTTCTAAAGGAGTTGCAGCCTTCTATCACTCCTCCTACTCCCCTTATCGCTTTCCCACAAGCTTCTTCCTTTTAATACAAGAGCCCCATTTACAAAAAAATGGCAACCTTTGAAGCAAGCCATAAAAGAAGAATAACTTTTTTATGTTCCAGAAATTCAAAGCTGTGTGACGAACGGCACGATACCAAAAGAAGATTTTGTCCTCAGTTTTCAAGAACTGCACATTAGTTTTTAAAATACATAGCAAATGACAGAAGGAATATGTTGTGTAGTCAAATTAAATTAATCCATTAAAATCTTACTCCAAATTTCGGCTGCACATATATTACTTACTTTAATCTGAGGTATTAGTAATTCTTTTGTTTAACTGCTTTTATTGTGGGAAAGTTCGATAGTCAGATTTCCAACTTGTAGTTTTGGCTCAACTCGGTCTCTGAGAGACATGTGTATTAGGAAAAATACTGAATATTACTGCAATTTAAATTTATTTAATTACGCTATACAAAAAAATTTATCTTTCTGATGAACTTATATTTTTTAGCATAGATTAAATGTTTCAAGAATTACGTGCAAATAAATATATTTTTTTCGTCTGAAATGGCAATTATTTTTGCTGGTTTCAAAGCCTTTTTTAACGTACTTAAGCACAAGGGGACCGATTTGGGTGGTTTGATCTGATTTTCACATCCTGTTTCTGAGGGTTTGTTTGCACGGTAAAAGAGGTTACTGTTTTCTTCCGAGCCTGGCCTGGGTTCGTAGAGGGGTTGAACAGAAGAAGTGAAAAAAGTAGATTTTTTTTCCATTATTTTGTTCTTAGCGTAAATGAAACACTTCTCTCCCTTTGGTGCTCTTCCTGGAATACGTTGTCTCCACGCCTTAAAACGGATTGCGCGCTAGCGAGAGCACACTGATTCATTTCGCTTCTGAGTTGCCCTGCCTGAAGGTAGGTTCCTTTTCACGGCGCTCAGACTTGCTGAACTTTATTTTTCGTCTATGCCCATTAGTCTCTATTTTGCACACGTAAAGGTTGCATAGCGGTCTAAAGTGTGATTACTGACGACAGCATTGGACTTGGACTTGACTATCATTACACTATTTAAGCAAATCTTCGCACGTTTTATTGAATCGCAAGCAAAAGCCAAGATTTCACTGCTAACCGAAGATGAATCATTTGATCTTAACTTCTGAGTAAATTCTTGCCGGACGTTTCTACTAAAATTTGCACAAACCTTGCCTCAGCACATGGTACACAGCTAATTCTTGCGGGACTGGTTCTGACCGGTTTGTCCCAGATCCTTCAGGGTTAGCTCAACATCCCGTCTTGCATCAGGAAATGAATTATAAAACTGTTATAAAAAGTACTAAATGTACGCTTAGTGACACTGAACCTGACTAAACTGATGTGCAGAATTCTTTACAAGCACTCTCCGACTTGCGTGCTGTGATCCCACCCCTGTGCATATGCACATCACTCACTGCACTAATTGCGAAGGTAAAATCAGTTTACATCAAACCAAAAATGAAGGCAGCTAAAAACGCAACATCTTCCCCAGTCAGGAAACACTCAATCAAACATATTAAACCCTAAGACGGCGGCCAGCAGCCACGCTAACATGGAGCTATCTTCCATGTTCTCTGAGAAGATAACCATTGTCTTTACATCTCAGACGGAAAACACAGCTCGGCATACCAGAATTTCTGATCAGATCACGTACCTGCTAGGATCAAACAACGCTCAAATTAAGGCTGCCACAACTCACATAGACGGACAATCCACCTATCATCAATTGATGATTAAAATGCTCCATCTGCATTAAAGATTGTAAATTTAATTGGAAGAATTTTAACGAACTGGTGGAAAATGAAAGTTTTGATGACTGCACTGCAGAAAAGCTAGGTAAAGGGAAGTATGAAATCCACATTGAGACACGAGGCACCCACCAAGCAATGATTTCACTTTCCAAACCGTACGACCTTTCATGCCATTCTTATTTTTGTCCATAGGAGCAAAAACCTCAAAATGGTTATGAAAAATCTGCCCAACGACATGGGCCCGTCTTACATTCATGAACAACTAGCTGAAAGGTATTTCACAGTGTTAAAAATGGAGCGATCTATGCGACGCCCAGGCAGTACTTACTACTGGTCCTTACTACTTATCCTTACTACTGGTGTCTCCGATTACGATGCGAGCGTCGTCATTTTTATCGAGATGTAATTCTACGTAACCTAATAGCCTTTACCAAAAAAATTGAAGATAGATCTCCCTAGTTCTTATTAAACGAATAGGTGCAATATGCTCTGTTTCATCTCAATATGAATACAACGAATTCTTCTCCCCAGTTCTTATTTAACGAACTAGTGGAATATGCTCATGTTTCGTCTCAATAAGCATATAAAGGTTATCTGCCCACCATCTTGAAAGCAAACTAAATTGATTATCCATAGCATGGCTTCGGTCTATTTCTTGTAAAATGGAATTATGGAGCGATTTTTACGCCATGAGATTTGACCGACATCGAGATCGGCTTCTACGCCGTCTTTCCCCTTTTCTTCGGGTGCCATTAATTCTCCGCTTGTCCCTGGTCCTTCTGCCTCCTGGAACATGGATGAATGGTCAACTCGAATGTGGAATTGCGTCATTCTCGACTTTTCTTCAACTTAATATTCCACCGGATACTACTAGTTTTAAGAAGTTTGAAAAAGCTGCTACCCGTTAAACCAGCGAAATGCATACCTAAGTTATGTTTTTTGCTCTATTAAATTTAGTTCTGTAGTAATCACTTAATAAAGTTTTGAGAAAGATAAATTTAGGTCTCATTTAACGAATAGTAAGGATGAGTAAGATTGACATAAGTAAGATATTTTTGTTAGCGAATGCTAGTTTTGAAAAAAAATAATGAATTAATTAGTTCTTGTCGTGCAAGCAAGCCTGCCTTTTGTATTTCCACATCGTTTTTAATCGTCTTCGTATCAAGGCAACCTTTGAAGAGATTTTCTAAACCGGTCTTGGGCATTCTTCTGCTCTGGAGTTCGGAGGTGAAGGACGGGGTTTTTCGCCTTGTTCCTTCACATACCGCCATGCTTATGCTGTGGTGTTTGGTCTCTCTTGCTATATTTTTCTTCACGCCATGCAATTTTTTATGAAGGTATCGACATATATATAGACGACCTGGACAACTGTAAGATTCATTCGAAATCCTGATTATTGAAGACAGCTGCTACAATTTTTTTCTACTTGTGAGAGCGATAAACCTGACTGATAGCTTCGCTGAAGCTATATTTCTTTAACCACGTGGTTCTTCGGATGAATGTTTGCGTTAAGGAGTTTTACTATCATTTCAAGTAAATAATTATAGGTCTCCGGCAGAACTGGTACTCTTCAAAAATATTTCACGTGTTTGCGTTCTTAGGACCTTTTTTTAAATGGATGCTCACAGATTAAATTGTGTCGATTTTGTGTCTACAGTACTGAGGTTTTCTAACTCATGTCGCGTGTAAGTTTTTTTTTTTTTTTTTTGGAGATCTGCTTACGACAATGTGTATTCAGCAGCGAAATGGTTTTGTTAATCTGGCTAATTTATTTGTGTTCTGATATTTATTCAAGAAAATAATCATGCTTGTAAACAAGAAATAAAATTTACGTCACATGTGATATATGTTGTCATCACTCTGCATCTGGCTTTGCTAATTCTGGGTAAGTTATTTAATTAATGTTCTTGTGCTAGGTCACATATCTCATCTTGCATGTATAATTTTAATTATGGGCTATTATGGTCATAATGCAATGTTAGCTAACTTTATAAGTGTAAAGGTTTTCATCACATTTTAATGCTCTTAGTTTATTATCACAGTCACACTTCATTTTAAAGTTTAATACTGTATTCTTCACACAGCAAATTTCTAACATTTGCTGCCGTTCCAAAAACTAAAAAAAATTATGCTTTGAATTAAGGTTGAGATTCTAGTTATTTCGCAAAAAATATTTATAATTTTTTTGGTGAACGTTGAGAACTTGGATGAAATATGTGACTTATGTATTTGCTGCACATGTAATATATATTACTGAATATTTCTAAATATATTTCCAAACATATGTGTGCATTTGTAAAACAAATTTCAGGTATTGAAATCAGGAGTAATTTCAATAATTTAACATTGGATTATGTATATAATGATATCAAAATGCAGATTTTAAAAAAATGATCTGTTCATATTGCACTTAACGAGTTAATACATGTGTTGAAATATATTACAATTAATTAAGATTAATTAAAACAAATTTAAGGTATTGAAATCAGGAGTAATTTCAATAATTTAGCATTGGATTATGTATATAATGATATCAAAATGCAGATTTTAAAAAAATGTTTGATCTGTTCATATTGCACTTACCGAGTTAATACATGTGTTGAAATATTATTACAATTAATTAAGAAATTATCTAGAAATTTATTATCCTTACAGTGATTATTGCAAATATATGAATGTTTGACAAATGATTTTATGTATGTGACAAAATTTAGTAGTAAGTGTTTATGAACTATGATGTGTATATTAATTTGTTTTAAATATTATGTTATAAGATAGTTGGAAAAGATTAGTAGCATTTTAATTCATCTATGCCACAGTTAAAAGGTAAATCAACCAATGTGATGGCATTTCCTTAGCTTCTGCTCTGCCCACATTTAGTGGTAATGTGTCTAAAAACTTAAATTTCTTCATCGATCAAATAAATAGTGTTGCAAAACTAGAAAATTGGATGAATGAGAAAAACGTGATCATTCTAAAAATAAACTGTAGGGATAAATTTCTAGATTTTTTAGTCAATGACCCAACGCTACGTTTTATAAAAAATGAGCTTAATAGTAAAGTTTTCATCTAACTTCTTTCCATTCACTCTTTAGGAAAGATTCTAGCGATGAGGAAATAAAATTTGAATTAAATCACTTAGTATTGGCAGACTTGCAAACCTGGTTATTAGTACAATTTCTTAATTTTTAATCCAAAGGGGTTTTGTACCGGAAAGATTATTGTTTTCGTTTAACGATTTTGCTTCGAATCACTCTGAATGCTCGTTTCACTTTTCAAATTGTTGCCACCAAATATTACAGCCCTGTATTATATTTGAAGAAATTAAATAATAAAGAATCTGAATAAATGTATTTATGTTTCCCGCATTGTGACCGACACAACGGTACCTAGAGCCGTCAAATTTTGAAAGTAATCCTACTCGAATATGGGCGTCTGGAAGCCCAAATTTGAAATCTGAAAATTGTTTCATTATCGATTTTATATTTTGTAAAACTTTTAACGCATTTCTGACTAACAAACTCAAGGATTTCAAAGCGAGCAAAGGCAACGCTGTACAGAAAAAAATATTCATATCTCCAGCGCGTGAGACTATGTATCGGAAATTCTAAAGATATGCTCAATTTAAAATTATTTTGCGATATTGCTCTTGAACTGAATTTTATGGTTTAAGTGCGAAGAACATGATATTTAATAAATAAGGGTAATACACAGAATGTTAAAAAATAGCCCTTTGGACTTAATTTAAATTTGAAATCTTTCAGATTCTTTTAGAAGTGTCTTTTTTCTTCCTTCCGAGTGCAAATTAATTATGGGCACAATAGTTTTTTTATTGTATAGAAAAGTGTAATAAGTTCAGTCACGCGCCAAAAATTGCAAGTGCATTAATCATATATATTTTTTTGCATTTACATACTCATATTAATAAATATATGTATTACTTCTTGTAATGTCCGGTGGTTGAGAAACCTCAACGGGAGTTCTTAAAATCTTTTAAATGTTCTCATAAGTGATTAATTGTTACAATACAGAATTAAATATTAAATTGTTAAAAATATTAATAAATAGTTTTATGTCTTACAGGTTAAAAAAATACTGCTGATTGATATATCTAAGGCATTTCTTTCTTCTTACCTTTCGAGAGAATATTACTTTTGTATAGCCATTACTACATATTTATCTAAAAATAAAATTTAACGTGATTTATATTTAAAGTAGTGTTTGTTTGATTTAATGTTTTATTTTTAAATGGCACCATAACTCTCACTAACAGGAGTTGTTCACTTTGAAAACACAACGCAGCAATTATAATGTTCTTTATTTTGGTAGTTTTTGAAAAGATGTCTTTACTTGTTATATACCCGGTCATTATTTAAATTGGTAAGTTTATTTCGGCTTTTTTGGAACTATTAATTTGAATTTTATTTAACACTGTGATGACTTAATTGTTAATTGTTAAATTTGAATCCACTTAGTGATCCTTTAGTGCTTAGTTACCAACCGGGGAATATTTTGTACCAACTAATTTAGGGTACTAGCACTTTTAGAGGACACAAGCTTGGTGTTGAAAATTGCAGATCGATAAGTTTACTCTTGTCACTCGGAAAAATTCTTGAGAGAATCTTGTATAAACGCGCAGATTCTGTACTGAGCTCGCTGCCAAATCAGCAGTTCGGTTTCCGCAGAGGCCTTCCCAGCTTTCTGTGCAGTTGGTTCGAATAGCCGAGTTCATCAGTATAGCTATCTATAGGCATTAAACAATTGCATTTCTTATGATGGACATGAACAAAGCTTTTGACCGCGTCTGACGTAAAGGCCTCATCTGTAAGCTCATTCCTCTCAATATCACACGAGAGATAATTCTCATTATAAACTCCTTTGTCTCCTCCTGCGTTCTTTTATCTTCAGACAGGGCATTCAGTATTCCTCAAGCAGAGATATCGACGTGTTGCATCCTCCAGAGCACGATTTTAGTCCCAGTTTTGTATTTAATTTACGTGATGGATTTTCCTATGTTCGAAGAAACCAACAAAAACTGCACGTTATGCCGACGATACGGTGAGCTTCCTGTTCACTGAACCCAATTTTGCCATTAAACGCATTCCATATAGCATGCAAGAGATAGAAATTCATGCCGAAAATGGAGAGCGAGCACGTATGCCTCAAAATTTTAACTCATTGGCCACGATCGCAGGGAAAATGTTGTAGATGACTTAACTCATTTCGCGAAAAGGTGCCTAAGGTCACCAAATCTACCGATTTACGATTGCAAATTAATTCCACTCTCACTTGGAGACCGCACATAGCTTGAGACTGAAAAGTGACAGGAGTCTCACGGAAATTAAACAAAATCCTCAACTGATCTTCAACGTTATCAAGAAGTAACGGATTTACACTTATATTCTCTATCCTATACAGGCTTATGCTTCCTAATCATGGTACAATGCTTCGTAAAATTACAAATATTTCCAAAAAACACTTCCTGCAAAAATTCACTCCTTATTTTATACGTGATGAACATTTTCATGAGGATCGTAAACTGGAAGACATTAAAATTTTCATTAGCATGTCCAACAGTAATTTCTTTATCAAGGCTATTCATACGGATGTGAACTACGTAACACGAACACGAACCTATAGATAGTCACAGCAATCTCAGGCCGAAACACGAAAGTTTTCACTTTGCAAAATTTTTTGACACGAAATAATTTTTTTCACTATTCATACGGATACTATGAAATACGTAGACATAAACACGAACTTTTAGAAAGTGACTGCAATCTCAGGCCATATGCTATTCATCCATTTACATACAATATTTAATTTTGCGATTGATTTGGTTGTATCTGGTTTCATTATAACTTCTTTTTCAAGCAGCATTCGCTCCTGTTATTGACTACATACTTCACTAATGTCAGGGAATCAGATACATAAGCTTCTCACTTTCCGTTCTAATCCTCTGTGTTTTAGATTCAGGCTTATAAATTTCAGGGACAATATTTTCACTCTCTATCAGTTTGTGCCATTCAATTTCCGTTTATTTACACTTTCCCTGTTGTCTATCTAGATTTTATTGTTACAACATTTTTTTCAAGCAGATTCGGTTGGGTCAGTACTTGGGAGGCGCGACCTATGTCACTGGCGTTGGCGAATCAGAGTTCTTTGGCTTCCCATTTTTACCCCATATTCCTCTGCTTACCTTGCTCTAGTTTTCAATTTGCCATTTACGTTAATTCATATGCACTCATTACGACATTTTATTATGTTTGCTTATGACCGCAAACAAACTTATATGCGTGGCTTCAATAATCGGAGTTGTCTGAGGGGCTGGTAATAGCGTGATAAATTTCACGTTGACAGCAACCTAAATATAATTATCAAAATATCGAGAACACATTTTTTTCTTTCTGTTCTGATGCTAATTAAATCTGTGCTACTCACGATGGGTGGTAATAATCTACGAACCGATAAAAAGAATGATCTACCGAGAAATAAGCCGATTATGCAGGATACTGTAACTTCAAAAGTCAGTGTGGTATTTTGCTGGTTGTAACTGCTATCCATGGGTCCTTTCTCGACTTCAGCACCTGTTTGAGAAATTTTGCCGGTGTACCTCCTCTTAGTTTGCGGTATGCTCATCATCTCTATTCATTCTACCAAAATGTGTGAAGTTTTTATAGTATACCTCCTCTTAGTTTCTTCTAAACTTTTCCGTTCTCTTCAGGCTACCAAGATGTGTAGAATTTTGCTGGATCACTTCTTCGTAACTCCTGAATGATCATATTTCTCCAACTCTACACGTAGTCATAGAAAATAGACACATTCACACTACAGCTTCCGTCACCCTGTTTCGTAGCCTACGGCCACCATCAATTGCAGTTGCAGATACGTTTCTCCCCCTTTTTATTAGGACCTTGATACTGGCAACAGTCAACGAGTAAATGAGAAAGTCTACTAGTTGTTTTACGTCCTTGTATGAAATAAAAAGGAAGTATTGTAATCGCGAAAAATTTCGCCTATAATATTTTAAAGAAAATATCCATTTTTGACAGATATTGAATGCAATTTAACTGTGTTTTTGCGGGACATCTGTACGCAACGACAGAATAAAGGACTCTTTTTCTCCCCAAAAATTATAAATCTGATTTAAAATGGATTCTGAAAAGATTTTTTCGTGTCGTCTGTGCGTACGTACGTTAAAAATAATAACTCAAAAATAAGTAGCCTCAGAGGATTGAAATTTTGTTTATAGGAATGCTATAACATGTAGATATGCATCTCCTATATATATATCCACTCTATTACTCAGCTCAGTGATCTCACTTTCTTTATTCTTATATGTTTGTAAATTTTGCATTTTTCCCTTTAAAAATGATTGAATTATGTTTTTCTTATCTTTCGGTTAAGTTTTTATGCCTTTAGTACATCTGCATGCAAGATTTGTAGAATTATCAACAATTTAAAAGTTGTTTAAGTGCGGCTAAGCCTAATTATTATTACCATAGCAGCCGAAATTGTTTATATTTAAAACTTAGCAGAATAATGGATTTGTTGCGAATCTAGAGAAAGTAAGCTCTGCAACAACAAAGATAACGCTTTTTTTGTTATTGCGAATTAACTCATACTTAATCCATTCTGGAATTTATTTGAAGAATAAGTGTTTAAGATTTAGTTCGTAATTTTTAATATGGATATTTTGAGTTGTTATGCATTTTTGTCTCGTCGCGAACTGTTTCTTTTTTATTTGTTTCATTTCTTTTATACAACGTTTTAGATTTATTATAGTATTTGAATAGAACATGTGGCAACGATTAGATAATTCTTTAGATGATATACATATAATTTTTATGCATTCTGAATTATAAAATGAATGAAATGTAACTTTGTTAAGTGAACCTAGTGCCAGAGTGTCGCTATGGTAAACAAATATAGTGAATTTTAAAGAGTGCATTTATTCTGTTGTGGTTTATGCGTTATCAATGAAGTAGATTTAATTCAATCCAATAAGTTTAAATGAAATGCAAGAAAAAGTGCGTATAATTTAATAATTTAATATTCCGTACAAGTCATGTGAGATACACATCAGATTTTTTTTTCATTATGGGTAATAACACTTTATTCTTGTAAGTTGTGCTTATATTAGCTCAAATCTAAAGCCTAATCCGTATATATATTTAATGCGCAATAACTTTTATAGTTTTAGTTCATATTAATTGCGTTTTGAAAACAGTAATTTTAGTGCAATATTATTACAATATTATTGGCGGAGATTACTGGCCAATGATTTATGTATATATATATAAACTCATAATGATTTGATTTAGTTGAAAAAAGAATTATTGGTTAATAAGCAAACTTGTGATTTCAAGCAATGTGTTACTTTTCATTATTTTTTCCTTGTCACTTAAGCTTTTAGTAACCAGGATTGTTTTCGCGATTTGATACAGAAAGCAATATTGGATGACTGTACTTGTTAGCCTTAATTTTGGAAGTTGTAAGCATTTAGATATTAAACATTTTCTTTTGGACTGTTAATTAGAAAACATTGGGGACTTTAATGACAAAAATTGGATATAAAAAACTAAAAAACGTTTTCTGTAAGTTAAATAAAAGGCTTTTGTTTAGAAACTTAGCCAACAAGCTTTATTGCAATACCATGTATTTCTCCAATTTCTAATTAATAGTTAAAATGAACGGTAATTCCTTTGAGATTAAGTTATTGGGCATCTACTTATAAATGTCAGTTAGAACGCCCGAAGTATATTATGCTTTAAAAATTCATGTAAAACACTACAGTCGAACTGCTCGTTATTTCGTTTGGAGAAGTACCTGAAATTAATTGAAGAGTGCAAACAAAAGTACTTACAGTCCATGTAACTTTTAAATTCCCTTGCGTTTTGTCTTAACATCCATTATAAATTAGGCACCAGATGAATTCTGGGAATCGCTCAGCTGTTAAGATTACGTTTTAGAGCAAAATGTGCGGAACAATTCTTTCCCTTTGTGATTTTGTGAATAGAATTGTAGGAGAACTAGCTTGAATCATGAATCATATTTTTAAGCTTTCATGGTGCGGCCAGAAATATTCGTAGTTATTCCTTTATAACTACGTTATGAAAATTAAAAAAAATTAGATTACGAGGTTAGAACATTTATCTAAAGTAATATTTCTTAGTTAAGTTAAATTTTACTTTGTGCCTTCGCGCAAGTATTGTTCTAGTAACTCGGTACTAGTCGCCAAATGTAGTAGAGTATAATATGGCGTCACAAACAATTATGTAATAATAACATAAGTGATAATTAATGCGCACAATGTCGAAGTTGTGAACGATGTCGAATTTGTGCTTGATCTAAAATTCGCACAATTTTCTGATGATTTTTAAGGGAATATAAATCGCTGTATACATGGAGGAAACACCAGTTTCACACAATTCATTAAAAAGCAATTTGTTTTCCTATAAATTGTTCAAAATTCTTCCTAGCGCACAGAACTGGCTTTGCGCCTATTAGGCATTTTACATATTACAATCATTGTACTTAAAACATTTATTCCTTTCATGAAGCTTTGTATTGTTAGGATTGCTGTCATCGTCTTAGAAGTCACCGAAAAGTTTATTTTTGGCTCTAAGTGTCCTGCATCATGAGGAAAGTACCCCAATTTCTAAGCGAATTATTGGAGTGTTAGAACAAAATAGAATTAGAAATTTCAGGGTAGTGAAATAAAATCTCGCAGCTAAGCTGGAGCATTTATAGTTGGTTGATAGAGTTCTCAATTTTTAGTCTGCATAAACATTTATAAATATGAATTATTTTCACTGATATTTATAAGTGATATATTGAAATTGCGGATTATTATTAAAAAATGTTTCTAATTTTAATAAAGTTTAAAATTGCTTTTAAAAATATTTTTGGATTCTAATTAAAATGGTTATCAAACGCAAAATAAAATAAATCAGCTTTTCATTATACTGCAATGAATCTATGCTGTTTTGAATCGCCAAAAAAAATTCCATTTTAGTTAATTAAAATCTTTGAAATAATTAAGTCTCGGAAATTTATAGACAAAGAACAGAAAGAAAGTTTGATATATGTTGCCACTACACGTAACGTAATAACTTGTAGGATCCACTTATCTGTCTTCTATGGGATAACTGAAAGAGTAGTAACCGCATAGAAAGAAGGGTTAAAAGTACTCTTTCTTACACTATCTAGAAATTTACAATGTGTCAACTCGACGCTAACAAACTATGCCTATGCCTGGGCGGTAACTGAAACAGTGAGAAATAAACTAAATATTTGAAGATATTAACAAGTAGTAGAATTACGCAGCAAAGTAATAGCTGTTACGCTACGTTTAACCAGCAATAAATGCTACGCAGAAGCTCACGCTACGAAAAGCACAGAGTTCGTCCACATTCTCTCACTTTCCTTTCTAGAACTTGATATTTAAATTTTTTCTCCCACCAGTGCATTACTTTACTCACGCTACCAAATTTAAATATTCTGGCATTGATAATTAGGGTAAATAAAGGTTTATAGGAAAGTACTTTCAAATTAAATTAAATTGGTTGTTTGAAATAAATATACCAATAAACTATAAGTTAACTTCTTCGCGCTTCCGCGAATACCCGATTATCAGAGAACTGCCATTTAGGAAAGTGTAAGATCTTAAATTTATCTTCCAAATTTAACTGATCTCTGATTCAATAATCTTGATTTAAAAGAGAATGTTATTAATTAGAAGTAGCAATTTTAAAGCAATAAACAGGCTTCTTAAATTTTAGTCTTTAAATTAAACTTTGTTTAATATTGTCTTAATCAATATAAGATAAATTAAGCTTAATTTGTAGTATATCCAAACCCTATTTTTTCACAACATTCGCAGTTTTATTGTAACTAGTTATTTTACAAAGAGAAGATATATAATGATTGTAAAGCTTTCGGCTAGAGTGATTCCACGTGTCCAGTCAATAAGCGACAATAACAGGGATAAAGACCTGTGTTTATTGCTTTTAAAATGCTTACTTTATTAGTCACTAACAGGGCGATTAAATCTGAAAGGAAAATTAAATAACTTGCCTTTACCGAATGGTGACACAATGTCGCTTTAATGCTGAAATATTTTATTTATGGTAGTGGCAGTAAATTTCTTTCAAATCGCCGAGTACTTTTAACCAAATCCCAGAGGCAAATGTCCCACGTTCAGCCGAATGGCAACACCCTGGCGTGTGGAGATAATAGTATTTTATTTTGGGCAGTAGAGAAGTGTTTCTTTCAAGTCACGGAGATTTTAAACTAAATTTAAAAGACAAATATCTAACGTTTTGCCAAGTGGCGACGCATTTTTTTAAATCTCTAAGTTTTCTGATTAAATTTCAAAGATGAACAACTTAAGCTCTGCCGAGTGCATATAATATGGATTGCTTTTACGCTTCGCCGAGTGCTTTACAGACTGCTTACATTCCGATTAACAAAATTGTATTACGTCTGAATAAACATAAAATAAATATGAAAAAAAATCGTTTTTGATTACCAAGACCAGAGCCGTAGCAAACTTCAAAATTGACCTTTTATGCTCTTTTCTGTATACCAGGATGTAATTTAACACACACTTTAATGTACACTGCGAAAACAAAATTGGGCAGTTCTCTATTTCCAGTTCTTCTGAGCTGATTGACGAAATTCAAATTGCATTTTTCACGTCTCGAAAGCGCGACTTAAGGATATATATTAGATTTATATATAGCATTGTTCTAACACAGGTAATTTGACAAAAAAAAACGAACGTTTTCTGAAATAACATACCAACTGTTTTCAATATTTCAATTCTAGGACTCAAATTATGCCTAGATATTAAATATTGGGATTTTTGGTGAGAAATTTAAAAATTTATAAAATTTATCTTAGCGGATTTTTTTCACTTTGCGCCAAGAATAATTCACTTGGCGAACTTCTTAATTTACAGCAACCTATTTTCCTTTCCTTTTTTTCATTGTCCACGAGCGGGAAAACGTCATTTATTATCATATTTTCAAATAATTTTAACAAAGTGCGTAAAACATATTTTCGTTATCATCGCTTATAATAAATTCGCTAAATTTCAAAATGCGCCAAAATGTAAATTCACATATATCTTAGAAAATTATGAATCAAAAACTCTAAGTTTTTGTAGATATGCTTAGAAATACATCTACTTTAAAATGATGAAAAAAAATTTTACAGTTATAATTCAAATTTTTTTCGACAAATTTAAAAAATGATTTAAAAATACAAATTAAAAAAAATCATAAAAAATGGGCGAATTTTATTTTAAATGATTCTAAATTTCGAAAAATGAAAGGAAGAATCAAATAAGTTTAATGAAAAAAGGAGATATTAATAAATATATACTAAATTTAATTAACACTGGGAAGCTAAAATTTTGAGAGCTAATTTGTAAAAACCCTACTCGTGCGATTTTTACTAAACTTGGCAGTTTGGCATAATTTGAGCCGTACAATCGAGATATGGAAAAAATATTGGCATGCCATTTCAGAAAAAGTCCGGTTTTGTGTCAAAATACCTATATTAGAACAATGTTATATATAAATTTAATAAAACCATATTTTGTACATATCCCTTCGAGACATGAAAAAGACAAATTGGATTTCGTCAATCGGCCCAGTAGAACTCTAGATATGGAGCTGTACCCCCTTTTTTTTCGCTGTGTACATAAACTTCTAGTAAGCACTTATATTTTGATTATTTATTGATGACGTGTCAATTCATAATGTTAGTAATATTTGTTGTTAGTTAGTATTTTAAACTGTTCGTCTCAAGACTATAATTTTACAGCTTTCTAATTAAAAGGAAATTGCTTTCCATCAAAAAATAAAAACGTCAAATTGCAATCAAAAATATAAAAATTTTTATCAGATGAGCCAAAAAAGAAAAAGAAATATCTTGGAACTAAAAAATATTTCCCTTATTTTTAAACGGCCTTTTAATTAACGAGACAGCATTTCCTTTCATGACATCCTTTTGTTACTGCTTCGACAAATTATACTACCTAAATCAAACGGATGAAAGTTGTTATTGATAGCAGTCTGTACTTTTTAGGATATTCAGATAACAAAATAGCGACATTTAGGAGAAAATGCATTATCTTTTTTTACGCTGTCATTAAAATAAGGCGTTGTAAAAATTATCTCCAGCAATCTTCACAAACGTTCTCTTCCAAATTTAAATATATTTCATTTATTTTCTAACGATGAAAGGCATTCATTATATTTTTTAAACATTGCAGCATTTCCTCTGAAACCGAAAGATTTGAAGTGGAATTTTACTTTCTATTACGGAGCTGATTTAAAAAAATTGTCAAGGAAGATTTTTCAGAAATATTCCTTATTTTCTGTTCTATATATATGACATCGTGGGATTTTTCTCAAAGAAGGAAAATACTGGCTTCTTTTTTAATATTGTGGTATTTGTTTGTCTTAGGAAGAACATCTTTGCTTAAAACATTCTAAGCGAAACTGAATACGGCTATAGCGAAATTCCAAATGTATAAAAACCTAATGTAATGAACTTTGAGAATATCTTGGACTGAAATTATTTTATTTTTTTAAAACCATTTTCGAGAACTACTGCATATTTCAATTAACAAATTACGAAGCGTGAAATATAAACTATTTATGTCATCAGAATAAAAGAAAACACTTTTAGGTTACTTTTCTTTCATCTTCCTACCTACATTTCCCTGTATTCCAAACAATAAAGCTATGCGATTCAGATGTAGTATTCGATTCCTTGAAATCGGGGACATGTAATAAATATACCTTAAAAGATCCTACTTTATCACAAATTGAACCAAAGAACCTGTCACACAGAGCTTGAATCGGCTCTTTGAATCCATTCTAGCTCTTTAATTGAACTGTCAGACCGCATTCTGTTGAAGGCTGACCTTTTCATAATTGTAAATGCGTATTTTAAATGGAAATGTTTAATTAGACGCCTGGCAAATAAACCATGATTTTATGTTAAGTAGCTTTTGTTCAAAACTATTAGTACATGGTTAAACTGAAAAACAACGAAAGAAATTATATATTGTAAGCAATAATAATTCTAATTAAATTTAATTTAATTGAAGTTACTATTAGCATATTTTTGGAGACGTGAAAATGCTAATCACACTTTATGTATTACTCATCGATCAATTTTGGGCTCATCTCATCAGTCAAAAATTAAGACTATCTGAAACACTCCTTCACAAAGGCAGTCCTCCCCTTAAGCAGATCGTTCTAGTGTGCTTTGTCATAATCCAATAAATCCATATCCCCTACTGAAACACTATGTAACTTCTCCCAACATATTTCACTGTAAATGAATGAACGTCCAAAGGATTATTTCACTATACAATATGCATGAAAATGTTAATGACACTTTAAGAAGCTCAATGAATTGAAGCAAAACAGAACTTATTTTTATTAAAAAAAACATACGTTTAACAAAAATAAAAGAAAATAATTTTACAATTTGATAATTAACTAAACAGTTTTAATATTATTAACTTCATGCAGTTACTTATCTTCCCCTTCCTAATTTGTTTTCTTTCACGAAAAACTACCAATACAGCTTAAGAAAAGGGAATAATTTAATATATTTCAATACGTAAGTTTTATATTCTGTTAACTGCTATATGTAATTTCTACCCATTTTCAGTTTTGAATGCTTAAGTTTCCTTTGTGCTTTTTTAGCAGAAAATTTATTAGATAATTCAAAAATATGAAATAGAGAGGTAAAAAATATTTCTAATGCCTTCTTGTTAGTCCAAAGAGGCAATTTGCCTAGAAGGACTATTAATTTCTTTTGGGCATTTTGCGCCGATTCACTAAAAGTGTTGTTTCACTTTTCAAATTGTTTCCAGCAAACATTATCGCCCTGTATTATGTTTAAAGAAACTAAATAATGAAGAATCTACATAAATGTATGTATGTTTCTTGCATTTTCATAAAATAACGGTACCTAGAGCTATCAAATTTTGAATATTGAACGTTTTCATCCGAACATCATCATTATATTATTTGAATAGAACTTGTGGTAATTCTTCAGATGCTGTAATTTTTTCTCACTCTGAGTTATTAAATGAATGAGATGTAACGCTGTTAAGTGATCCTAGCGCCGAAGTGTGGCTATGGTAAATAAATATAGTGGACTTTAAAGAGTGTATTTATTCTCTTGTGGTTTATGCGCTATCGACGAAGTAGGTTAATTCAAAATTCGTTAACTTTAACTGTTAATTCAATATGTTTAAATGAAATGCAGGAAAATTCAGTATAATTTAAATATTCGTACAAGGAAGTCATGTGGTATACACATTAGATTTTATTTATTTATTTATTTATTATTTTTATTTATATATTTATTTTTGTTTAACGTTTAAAATCTGAAAGAGTTCTGGTATTGACGATTATCCTAGAGGGCCTAAAAGTGTTTAAATTGTAATTTATCAGTAGAGATTATTGATAGAGATGGCCCAGGTAGAATACCAGATCATTTTATAAAATATTGGATAAATATGGATTTAAACTAACGTGGAAGGTTATATATCTTCTGTATATTTAAAAACGGAAAGGTAATAGAATGCAATTGTGAAAAAATGCATTTCATGTTTTTAATTAGGTATATCTTGAATTAAATCCTTTTTATTGAAATCAGTCCGATTAAAACGTAAAAAAGTAATATGCTTAGGAACTGCATCTATTGCTTTTAAGTAGTTTAATTAATTAAAGACGGATTGAATTGGAATATCTTACGTTTTTTCGAATAGCAGCAGACCCGGATGAAAAGTGAAACAACAGAAAATAGTGTTTCGAAACTAATATCTATTTTGGACTAATAAGTGCAAATAATGAAATTTAAAAGTGCATCTGGAAATGCTACAGAGTACAACGTCTACCATACCAATGGAAGAACTCCCTACAAATAGAGGGACACAAAGCAGAAAATTCCCAAATAGCGGCGTCGATTATAATGGTGCGTTTTAACTAAAAATTAAAGGGAA
>KK118533.1:255980-267623 GCA_000611955.2 Stegodyphus mimosarum
AATAAAATATCTCTCTTTTCGTTTTACATTTAGAGATTGTCAGTGACTTATCAATCGAAGCCTTTGTAGGTGCTCTGAAAAGATATGCATCGTACAGGGGAAATCCTCAAGAAATAAGAAATGAATGTGGAACTAAAATTATTGGTTCAAATAAAGTCTCGAAAAATGTAGCTTCATCTACCCAATCGAACGCAGAATGTCAAAGGTGATTACAAATGAAGTTATAAAATGAACATTCAATCGACATCATGAAGGTATCTATACGGAAAAACAGATATTAAAGCCATCAAGGAGCATTAAAGAAATAGATTAAATCTATACGAATTAACGAAAGGTACTTAACTCTAATCGCACATACTGGGGCATATTTGAACTCGAGGCCAGTAACACCGTCTCAGGTGACCTCAACGACGTGGTAGCTCTGATGTTTGAACATTTTATTACAGGAAATCTTTAACAGCTATTCCAGAACCAGATTTAATCAAAATATTAGTGATTTCTTTGCAGAAATGACAATTAGCCCAGCGGATCTTCCAAGGTTTTGGAAGCAATGATCTAAAAGAAAGCCTGTGGCAACTACAGCAGCGCAACAAAATGGAATCAGCCTGACAAAAACACTCGTGTAAATGATTTAATTTCTCCAATTTACCTTCTCTACGTTGCTGACTCGGGCTGTTTCCTGAAAGAGACAATATTCGAGTAGTAAAACGAAAAACTGTGTACATTGATATTACTCATCCTATTGTCAAACTGTGTCTTTTAATAATCAGTGAAGAAAAACATTAACTTTTAAATGCTAGATTTAAATTGAATTTTTTTTCTTAGTATACTAATATTTTCTTTGTTTACTTTAATTTAACCCTGATAGGTGCGTGTTAAATATGTTTCATTAAAAGACTGTTCATGTAAAATATACAATATTTCATTTTTTGAAGTTTTTTCTATGTTACTTTATTGCCGTATTTTTCATTTAATTATTTTCATATGTTGAAGATTGCATTTATGATGAATGTAACTCATCGGGGAGGATGTTTGATCCCTTCCTATTGCGATGGTTTTTCGCCAGATGGGAAACGCACATAAAGAGATTTCAGCTGCGTAACACAACTGGGTCAATGCCCGTCTTATTGCTAACGGCAGTAGACCGCAGCTGACTAATGATATTTATCATTAAAATCCTATGGCAAACGGAAACAGTTAATAGAGTAGAAGTAATATAATCGAAAGAACAGGGCGAGGGTGTCTAGTGAGAAATTTCCCCACTCACAGTCCTGCAAATAGCAACAAATACTTAGTGCGTGTTCAAATTAGAGAAATGATAAGTGACAACAATATAAAAAAGTTCTTTAATTCATATTTCTGATGGATCTTGAATGCTGGGTCTTAAACTCCTTTTAAAATTCGATTAAGTGTTCATTGAAAGAGAATGAGTTAAGCATCATATTTTAAATATGTTAAATCATTAAAAAAAGTCACTTGGTTACATGAATTAAGATAAAATTAAAATACCATTGAACCGTCAGATGTGAATTAGATGTAGTCAATCAAAAGCGACTTAGATTTATGAGAAAACGTGGAGAATTTTAGACCGCAGTAGACTTAGTAATACTGTTAGGATTAAGTTAGGATTTCATTCGAGGATATGACTCTCAGTCAACAGCGCATTAATCAACATCCTACAAACCATCAGCGCAGAACAAAACTCTCCTACGTAAAATACCAAAGGTAAAAAAAAGTGAATGGGAAAATCGCAATGATCTGAAAATTTTTTTAATCCATAGCAATAGTTAATTTATTTAATCATAGCAATACTTAATTTAATCAGGAAAATACAGACACTGAACAGCACATAAACTGTTGGAGTTTTTACTAATTTAAGATTTTAAGTTTTAAATTTCAATATTCAATAACACATGAAAGTCAAAATTAGGATAACAATTCTAAATCACATGAATATGACGAATACTGCATGGGTGTAAAAGTTTGTGACATACATGATAAAACAATATTTAGACTGTAAAACTTGTGTGTTCAAATAAACAGTAAATAGTACCAGATAATACTCCAACAGCGGATTTAAAGTTGCGTTGTGATTAAATTTAAAATAAACTATTGGGTCCAGTGTTCTAAATTAAAGTGTAGACATTACAAGATAAGTTAAATTAAATATAGGATTTATTAAGAGATAAACTGACTTAGTACAAAATTTTACAAAGGTGAGGGTGGTGGTGTTCAAAAAAAATTTTTTTTTTCATACCGATTCCACATGGAGCCCAAAATTTACATACAACTTTCATGAAGATACGTGGATACACAATCAATGCAGTAGATTTCAACAAAAATTTTCTTGGTTGGTCATTTTGCTTTCTATAAGGAGAGAAAAAAATAAAGGTTAGTTATTGAAATGTTTTGTCATTTTCGTTGCCCTCCATAGGAGCCTTCTCTCATCCATTTCTTCCGACATCGTTCTCTGATAACGCAGACAGCTACTCGGGACGAAGCGACAGTTTTTCTGGTCTCGTGACACCTTCAGTATAATTTTCCTTCTCGCCGTCTCCAACGTCTTCCCTCGTAGATCGCTCAAAGCCTTTTTCTTCTTTCCGCCAAATACTCGTTTAGCGATCCGAGATGGTACAAAACAGGCCAAGTGCCCGGCAACCCCAGGGGAAAGAATGCACACAGGAAGATGAAGCAAGATAGTTCTAACGCCCGAAGTTGGCGAATAATCGCCGATCCTCCAAGGTCATCAACCTGTCAGCAAGAGCTAGCCTCGTCTCGGGGTCCCAATCCAGCATGGTGAAAGCTTGCAAGTAAGCAAATCACCCCGTCTCCTCAACCTTGGCGTAGCGTATTTGTAGGTAAAAAATATCCTCTCCGGCAGGGTGCAGAAATCTCACTTGATGACAGAGGCTTCCCAGACCACTGTCTGGCGGGGGAAGGAAAATCAAAAACAAAGTCATAAATCTTGATTCCCCAAAAGGCAAAGTTAAAAGTTTTCGAAAAGAATTAAGGATTTGTTTTTTAAATACTAATTAATACAATACCAAAGAAAAGTACTTCAATTAAAATATAATAATCACATAGAAAAATTTCTTAGGTTTTCTACAGCACCAAACACGACCACCATAGTCAGAAAATAAAAATTTCTTCAATTAAAATATAATAATCACATAGGAAAAATTTTATGTTTTCCACAACACCAAACACGACCACCATAGTCAGAAAATATGGATCCCAAATTAGCAGAAAAGGGGCACATTAAACTTAATTAAAACTTTAAACACCAACTTGTGTAAGCAAAATCTTGAAAAAAAACTTTAAAAATTGACCTTAAGTGTCAACTTAACAAGAGATTAAACATTAAGCAACCAAGTTAAAAATAAGTATTAACTAAACAAAAAAATTTAAATAGTTAACCAAACTACCTAAAGGAAAAAATAAAAAATTAATTACTCAAGCAACTTAAAATCAGTGTTAATCAAAACTGTCAAAAAAATTAAATGACAACAATTACTTTTCAACAAGGCAAAGAAACTTAAGATCCACTACAGAATAAAAACAAGTTAATAACCTTTAAGTTTGATAGCAGAATTAAGTTAAATCATTACAATTAAGACATTTTAATTCACAACTCAAATAGCTAAGTATATAATACATAACAAAACTAATGCTTTAACCCATTCCTTAGTACAAGAGTCTAAACTCAAAGACATATTGCAAAATCTTTTGCCAATAGTGTCCTTTAAAGCTGTATGTGTAATTTAGTTTGTTTATTCTTATTGATGTTTGTTCTTCCCTTTGTTTCATTCTTATTGATGTTTGTTTTTCCGTTATTTAGAGTGCGTATTTTTCTTTTGATCACTGATTTAATTTATGTAACCCAGTGACATTTTTTAATGATTTAACATATTTAAAATATAGATAAAGTATTAATAGTTACTTTCTATTAATTATAATAGCGTTTCTTCCCTTTTCTTACTTTTTTTAGTCATACTGGAAGTCATCGGGATTTTGAGTTCACCGCGGTCATTGTTCCGCATATTATCTCGGCTAACCGGGAATCGACTAATATAATTCTTTGTAGCATTATTATTGTTACTGTAATTGCGATTTCATTCGAGGATATGATTTCAGCCTAAATTCAAAACGCAAATGCATAACTTACTTCAGCGTAAATCATCAAGATATATTTACAAATTGTCACCCCAATATTTTGAAACTTCAATGCAAATAAAACCGAAAAAAAATAATTGAAAAGTCTGAAATTTATCTGTTAAATTCCCTTATATAAATAGGAAGCGATAAATGGCCCATGAAATGTTGCCGTGTTTTATCTGTTATCACTTTTCCAATCGACAGAACAGAACGGCACCATACCGCTGATGACGACCCAAGCGCCCCTTATTCGGAATTCTCTGCTCTAGAGAGCTGGATTAAAGGTTGACTTGTAAAAGCGATTAATGGACCTAATGACTTCACATCGTCCTGGATTTCTGTGATACTGACGAGTGAAGAAAAAGATAATAATCACCTCCTCCCTCACTGTCTGGACTGCGAGAGATCGCAATTGGTTTGCCAAGCGAGAGAGATGGTATCGATGGAAAGGCATTTGTTTCACTATCTTTCCGAGCGAACACTGTGGGGAATAACTTGTTCTTTCCTCATCCGTTTGATGGACGATGGCGGAATGAAAAGAAATGGAGAAGAGAATTACAAGATTTATTTTTAATATTTCAGACTAACGAAAGGGAAGTTAAAAATGATATTTGTGCGCATGTTGCTACATCATGAGAACACTTCTGCCATTATTGGTATGAAAGAAGTCGTATTTTGAATTTAAATTTCCGATTTGAACACAAAATCAAGGAGAATTCGTAGTTTCCTTTTGCTTTGAACGGCAGAATAACATCAGAAAGTAGTTAAAATTTAAGCAAAACGCAACCGTGGCTCTTTATTAGATAATGCGTAAGATATGTTTCAAATTTAATCAGAAAAAGTCAGCGGCATAAAAGAAATGTGTTGCAACTCCCCAAAACACAGTATATTTGTCTTTTAAATTTAGTTAATAACCTCAGAGATTTTCAAGAATAAATATATTGTCACTGCTAGAATTCAAATATTTTTGTTTTGCACGCGATAGTGTATTATAGTTCAACAGCGCATCAGAAGATATTTAATTTTCTTTAAAATTTTTATGTCATTAATTAAAAACCTGAGAACTTTAAAAGCAAAAAAACATTGATTCATTTCAGCTTTTATTAAATTATTAGCTCGATCTATGAAATTACATTAACTATATTCATTGTACGCAATAAAGGAAATATTATAATCTCAAAAAATTTCACAAATCATAGTACAACTGAAATTTTCATTTTGACAACTAACGCAATTTCGATCCTTTCCTGAATCCATTTTGACTACTGCGTGATGTCTGTACATATGGATAGAAAAAAAATTAGTTTCCCTGCGAACATGACAAGAAAACATCTAAAGTTCTCCCGCCGTTTTGCATACATAAAATTTATAGGTCACCAACCTGAACACGAATAGATATGCGATTTGTTTTACTAACTAGCCCTTGTTCGGCCAGTCGCCTATAATAGCTGAAATAAAAAACAAATCTGATGTGGACACCACATGAGTTGCTTGTACAGCTTATTAAATTAAACACAGCTTGCTGCACTTCATTTAAACTTATTTCCTCGAATTACTTTAACTTGATAATCCCCCAAACATTCTTTTTTCTAAAACGGAATGTAAAATGAATTTAATACGGATTTTGTCGTGCGTCTCTATATACGTACGTACCTATCTCACATAATTCAAAAGCAATTAGCCGTAGAAGGTTTAAATGTTTTTTATGGGACTGTAACATCTAGTTATAAACCTCCCTTTTTTATTGTAATTAGCAGTACAAAAATATGTATACATATGCATATAATATAACACAACTTCTTTACACGGTCTTTAGTTTGACAACCGTAGGTCAGAGTCATATACTTCCAGTCACAGAAGTAATTTAAATGACGAAAATATTCAGAATTTGGCAATGTCGAATTAAAAAAAAACATTTGGATAAACAATGAAATCTAGGTTTTTATGTGGCCTCCCGGTTCCTATAGTTATTTTAGCGTAATATTTGTATTCGTTATTAGAAAAATAAAATTATAAGAAGTTGTACTCTCATACAACAAAAATATGCCGGTATATTTAGTTTCAAAATTTGCAATTTTGATATCAACTTTCGTTGTGGGATCTGTTAATCGAGTTAGAATAAGTCGAGGAATCAAGTTTAAATGAAGTGCAGCAAACTGTGTTTAATTTCATAAGCAGTTCAAGGATGTCCTGTGGTGTCTACATCAGATTTTTTTTTTATTTCAACTATCATAGGCGGCTAGCCGAACAAGAGCTAGTTAGTAAAAAAAAATCGCACATCTGTTCATGTTCAGGTTGGTGACTTGTAAACTTTATGTATGCAAAACGGCGCGAGAATTTCAGATGGTTTCTTATCATGTTCGCACTAAAACTAATTTTATTTTCGTATGTAGAGAGAGACCGTTAAGTTATTAAAGATGAAAAGTGAAAATCAACTGTTTCTTGTTCGTGATTAGAACCCGGATTTTTCATTTGCTTGCTAAGTGTGTTAACTACTTCTACCCGAAGATCAAGAGCAGGGAAAGGCTATGATTTAAAATAAATATTAAGAAACGTTGTTAGAATATAAGCCAGCAGTATACCGGTCGGGGTTTTATGGATCCCACTGCTTCCTTTGCTTATGATAATAGTATTATTATATTTTCAGATTTAACGAAATATTCATAAAAGCTTCGTGATTTAGCATAATTCCAGCCTTTCCCAAAACATTTTCTGGATCTTCATGAATCGCCATTTAACATCCAAATTCTGATTTAAAATGAAAGGATACGCTTTTGTGCAATCCTATGGAAGATTAAATAATATGACTATATATAAATTACGGACTTCTCCGATGGATCGTGAAAATAGCTTTTGTGAGAGTTTTACGATATCCTAAACTTGCATACGAATTTACGAGGTCTGCGCCTGTTTCACAAAAGACATTCTTGCTGTCAGAAGATTCTTAGAGTGGATTATTATGGAATGCAAGGGACAGAGTGTATTGTGCTCGTTGGGCTCAGAAAGTTATTTGCTATTCAGTAATTTAATCCTTGCGCCTTTAGTAAATTCTACTGCTGTTTGTTGTTGTTGCGGATAAAGAACACTTATCTATTTTATTGTGCTGAGGTAACAATTTCATAGCGATGTATGATATTATCAAAATGAATATAGATGAAAGCTGCTGCAGCAATAGGAAATGAATGAAGGACTCCCTCACCTTCCCATCCCAAAAGGGAACTAATTCTTTAGCATAAAACGACTATTAATCTCCCTTTAAGCAATATTTGAATGTTTTACCTAAGGCATTCTTATTTCTCCCATCAAAGGCAGAGCGCTTTCTAGGTAAATTGCGTTCTCTAGACGGATGATTTAAAAGCTTTTTAAATAAACGAGGTCCTTTAATAAACGAGGGTGCCCCTTCTTGGGAATAGGGAGCCATTTATCTTCTCAATTTTTATGTCATCCATGACATATCATATGCATAAATATTGGAAAAAAGAAAGAAAACTGGTATTTAATTGTTATGACAGAATAAAAGACACTGTGTTCGCAAAAACGTAGGTTTCCCTGTTAAAATCAAATAATGTTTATAAGAAATGGGAAATTAGATGTGAGTTCCTCAAACTCGAAAGTTAGTTACGTGGTCTCGAGGAAGGAAAATGAGAGGATGTTCAAAAAAAGCAATCAACAAAGCGTGAGACCGTTTTAGTCTGGAAAGAGAAAGAAATATTTTTCGGGTAGACTGCTGTTTTTATTATCTTCGATGTCCTGTCTTTTGACATAACAAGAAAGTTCAAAGCGGCAGATAATTTGCGATGAAAAGTAAAATTCTGGACCCTTTACAACAGTTTGATCTATTTAACAGTGTTAAGCCCCTGGAATTTCCCATTACGGATAGCTTTGGAACAAGTGAATCTGGTTAACTGTTCTTGGGTTAAACGCAAACAAATCCTTCAGATGGTAAAATTAGATCTATAAAACATAAGAAAAAATTCAGAATTCTGAGTTGCGCCGAAGTGTTTTAAAATTCTCTGGTGCAATTCTCTTTCTTTCTCCCATACACACACACACATATATATTGTTACGAAATTCCCAGGCGTGGTAAGATAGCTTTCCCGCAAAGCAGGTTTATGGTTGCCAGAAAATGGCAAGGGAAGGCAGGATTGCCTCATTTGGCAAGACATCGCCCATTTGACGGTATTTAGCGGCAAAATTGGTGATATAACATAGACGGATGGAGAACCTTCTGTAGCGAATTCTTACCGGTTTGGCCCAGAATGTCCTCGAATGCAAGCCAAAAGGTATATAAACCCTGCTGGTACGCGGAGAGTCAGTAAGTGCGGAGTCGATCGAGTTGATAGTCAATCAGTGAGCAAGTGTTTTGTAGTCTAACGCTAAACTGGTCGTCGAGTGCGTCAAGAGAATCTCTTAGTATATCACGAGTTAGTGTATCGTCGAGTTTTATCTTAGAATGTGCTGAGCTTCGAGAACGACCGAACTTAGTCGGGAGCTGTAATTTATGTGAAGTTGAGTGCATTGCGAGTTGTAACGTGGAGAGTATCGAGAGTACGTAGAGTTCCGAGAACGACCGGGCAGAGTCGGGAGCTATACTCTGGTGCTTGCTTTGCCGTGAAGCTATCTTCACCTTTATAGCCCGATAGCCTGAAGGCTGTGTCGTAGACTATTTCAGTGTGTTTATAGTTGTTCCCTGACGACTGTAAACATGATTTTGGAGCTGTCTTGAATAATACAGGCTAATAAGCTATGTTTTTGTCCATCATCAAGTGTCATCGCTATTCACTCCAAATCCACGAACCCGTATGTACGTAAGAAGAGAAAAACGTAATAATATATATAAATATACGTGTCTGCGTATGTGTAAGATAAAAAATATGTAAATCTCATAATTATAATTTAAACTAGCAGTAACCTTTTAATTCCCCTTCTCTGTTCTAAAATTAGCAGTGCTTTTTTCTGCACTGAGTGACCCGGATGACGTAGCTAATTCAGAACTTGAACTCAGCATTTCGTCATCTGAAACTTTCCTCAGCAAAGAAAGCCTAAACCTTCTCTTCATAGGCTTCAATACTGGATAACTGCGCACTTTTTTGCTTCAGTACTCTTGCCGTTAAGACACTATATCGTTCACCTTTTTCTTATTGCAAGAGTATCAAAATGTAAATGCTTTTGAACGGGCAGGGTACCAAGTAATTTATGGCTGTACACTGCGGCTGCAAATGGGCCAAGTAAATTGTAGCTGCAAATGTCAATTTAAATAAAGTTAAATATTTCATTTTACTCGGCTGCCAAGTTTCCTCTTCAATATGAATCTACATTCAACGCCATAAACATTTACATCTTTTTCATTACACATACACACACATATTGACAGAGTGCTTAAGGATATCTTTAGCATTGTATTCTTTAAAACATTTTCCTTATATTATTTGTAAAATGTTTCCTGTTTCAAAAGCTAGTATGCATATATGAGGAATATATATGAAGGCAAAAATATGTAGAGAAAACTTTAATAGTCCGTTTTGTTTCTCATTTTAATTTGGGCACTAATCTTTCGTAAAATAGTAATTATCCACAGCATATCAATCTAAACTGCGATATTAGCCCATAACTACGTTAACCCGATTGGGTTATTAGTTTCGAAACTGCATTTTAGTCGTCCGCTATAAACAAAGGCATCACTTTTAAAATTGTTGCCATTAAATATTATCCCAATGTATTATTTTTATAAAAATTAAATAATTAAGAATGTGGAAGTACATATGCATTTCCCTCGCACTGTGAGAAAACGACCGTACGGCTATTGAGTTTTGGTTAAAGTAGTCCTCCATCAGTATATGTGCAGCTGGAAATATCGGAAATTCCATAAATATGCTGCTTTTAAATACTTTGTGGTTTTGCCATTGAATTGTATTTTATGTCGCCTTAACGCGAAGAATGTGATATTTAATAAATAATGTTAACACATAAAAATAACAAAATATTTTATAATTCATTTTGCTATGTATCTTACGAAGAAAACTATGTGATGAACTGAGACTGACAAAAATATATAAAATGGCCGCAAACACTTAAATCTTCTTGAGGAATTTTTAACATATGCTGCTATGCAGCTTTTTTAAAAATTTTACTATTTTGTTGTTGAATTCTGTATGGAGCAAGTGCGAAGAAAATTATGCTTGATAATAATGCTAAATATACAAAAAGATACGCCTTAGGAAAAATGAGTGCAACAGCAGACTGGTGGACTGCGTGCTCAGCGAAATCATAAAAAGAAAAAAAAAACCTTAAAAAATGCTTCTGGGCGATCGTTAAAATTTGAACCCACTTAGATTTTTTATTTTCTCAAAACTATTTCGCAACATAAGATCTTACGTAACGCCGCAATTCAGACACCTCTTATAGAATCAATGACTACTCTTTCTATTGAAACCGAAACGTTCTGACACACTTCCATAATTATTTTGCTTCTCTCCATTTGACAAGCGCGGTTTGCTTCTGCATGTCGTACTTTGTCTTAAGATGTGTTAATCTTCCAAGAATATTAGCTGCAGATGGCGAATCTAATGACGTGTCTCTATGAAATTATGTGTCTCAACGAATGCTTGAACCAGTAATAAAATTCTATATCTACGGCTACAATTGCCTGTAAGTGCCCTCTCTCTATTTGCGCAGGAAACCCCGTCAATCTAATTACAGCTAATCTCTCCAAGAAACTTTATAGTTTTGTCGCCAATTTAGGCTAAACTTTCTTCAATAGAAAATTACTTATTACGACAACCCTTTTGCTTCCATCTCTTAATACGTACTTGCATTCCAGTCATTTGGTTTTTGAAATTTTAAGGCAAGTTGGTTAATTATTGCTTACTAGTTTGATTTTTAAATTTTTTACTACAGTTTTTAACTTTAATTTTATGGATTATTGCTTTTAATATTCTTATGATTTTTTAAAATTTGTTCTTGAATCTACTTTTGTTTTTACTTTTGTATTTGAAATGAAAAAAGAGTGTAGGGGATATGTTTTCTAAAGTAAGCATCTCGTTCAGATTAATTGTGTTCTTAGTGATAGTTTTAATCTGAAAGATTATTTGCTTTTTAACAGGATTCTTAGGTTTAGTGACTAATATTTTTATTTTGATTGAGTATCAATTAGTGATTTGAATCTAGCAAATAATTTGATGCTTACTTGGAAGTAAGATGAAAAACTCTCTCTTATTTTAGTTATTGTTAATTGATGGTAGATTGCTTTATCCCCTTGATAAGTCGATTAATCTGCTATCAATAACAATAACTGATTTTTCAATACTTAAAAAGTTTACTTCTGACTTTGGCATTTTTGCAATTTAGTTTTTCCTTAAATGTGTTTAAGCAAGGAGGACTGAAAATTCTATTAATTTTTTTTAATTCTGAAAATACCTTTTCAATAATGTTTTTAATTGAATTTCCGTTGCTTGGAAATGTAATATAGAGAGTTTTCCTTTTATAATT
>KK118533.1:268814-284998 GCA_000611955.2 Stegodyphus mimosarum
CTTCACGAAGGCCGATGATTCTCCCTCGTTCAAACTCTGTAAGTTGTTCAAATCTCGCTCTCTTTCGTCGACGAGGCATAAGTACAGATTGAGTTAACGTTTACCACTAGCAGATAACCACCGATAACCATACACGCCTCGCTACAGCCGTCTATTTATTCGGATCCATCAGCCGTTCAGAGGGCGCTGCTCAGCATACGCATGCGCTACGGATTTGCAATTCTAATCATTTGCATATCATGCGCTACTTTGCATTTCCTGAAAATTTCAGCTCACTCGCGTAAGTCCTTCATGGTGTTGCAATTTTCACAAACGTGAGTGTACAATTCTAAAAAATCTGCTGCTATTAAAATGAGGTAATTTCTTACAGCTAATCTGTTATATATACTATTATATTATAACTAAATTACTTTGCAGATGAGATCTTATTGTGAAAGTTACGCTTACAATTTGCAATGAAATATGCATTGACAACAGAAAGCTAATTTATTTCGGATTTTTAACAAATGTGTAGTAATTTGTCTACACATTACCAACATAATAAAAAGAGGACATAATTTTAGGAGATGTATATGTGGAAGTTATTCATAGAGGAGCATTAAATCTTCTCTCACTTACGTTAATGAGTTGAACTGACAAAACAATTTAGCAATTTTTCGTTTTTAGATTTTACTGTAATGTACTCTATTTATAATTTTAACCACTCATGTAGCTAAAATTAGCCTATTATAAAAATATTTGAATATATATAATATGACGATGCATTAAAAAATCTACAAAGAAAAATATGAAATTTAGATAGCCTAATATTATTTAGTTTCCAATTTCTCCGGATGTTAAATGTTGAAGATAGTTATGAACAAATGCTGTTCAGCTATAATGCTCATACAAAAATGTAGGCAAAATTTAAGTTTGAAAGTTTTTGATGCATGAAATGGAATTACGATATTAGGAGGTAATAGAAATGCCTCATTCATGCAACTCATTTTTGTTATTCTTTTTAATGAATCGCAGTCAATCTAAGATTAATCATTAACTACGCGATAATTTTCAAAATATTAATATAGAAACAGCAATATTATTTGCCATAAAGCTGTAAAGCAATAATAAAGAAATACACAGAATACAAAGAGTCTGAAACATTTCAGATTTTCACGGTAGCCCAAGAGGGTTTGTTAAGGTTTTTTTACTCTGTCGTTTAGTTCGCAGTCTACGAGTCTACTCTCGTACTGAAATCTGGTTACCTATTTTTTCTCTTCTTGTCTTTCTAACTTAATGATAAATAAGGATAATTTTCTTGACATTTACGTAACATACAGTTCAAAACCGAAATAAAAACTTTTTTAAAAGATGCATAGCAGAATATGTTTAGAATTCTCGATTGGGCTTTAAATGTTGGCATGTATTTATATATTTTTTTCAACCTCATATCAATAGTCTTACCTAATTCAAAACTTTTGCCTAATAATTATTAATTTTTTACGCGTTAAATTACTTATTAAATGTCAAATTATTCGCACTTATTCCATATAAAATTCAGTTGAACAATAAAATCATAAAATATTAAAAAATATATTTTTGGAATTTTCCATATACAGTCTCGGGTATTGGCCATTAAAAAGCTTTATTCCATAGAATGGTGCTACTGCTAGTTTTCAAATCGTTGAGTTTGTTGATCAAAATCCATTAAAGTTTTTCAAAATATGAGACATAAATTTCGAAATTCAAAATCCGAGCTTCCAGGCGCACATATACTGGGGAAGGACTACGTTATTCAAAATTTGATGGCCCTAGGTACCGTCGTTTTCTCACAGTACATGCAACATGCATGCAGATTCTTCATTATTTAATTTCTTTAAAAAGAGTGGAGGACTAATAATTGGTGGCAACTAGAAAGTAAAACAACCATTTACATTGGACTACGCAAAAATTCCGCTTGGGAACTAATTGCTCAGTGGGCCTAACTTCCTTTTGGGCTAATAACGCCATATAAATTTTAATTGAATAGAAAAACCTCAAAATATTTTAAAACTGCATATCCTTAGAATTCCCGGTAGAGTGTAAGAGGTTGTCATACGCATTTTTGCATGCGCTATATTATTTCTTTTAAACTCTAGCCGCTCGCTCGGCCAACAGCCTAAAATATTTATCATGAAAAAGGAAAAATATAGAATGATTTTAATAAGTTCAGCTAGTGTAATTTCACAAAAATATTCAATATTTCTAATTAGAAATTTCATGTTAAATCAACCACATTAAAAAGTTCTTAAGGAAATATATTCTTAAGAACTTTATTTATTGCTTTTAAATCGCTTAATTTACTAGACAATAACCTTCCTGATTAAATTTGAAAGTATCTTAGGCTTTACGGATTTATCAATAGTCTGGTTCATGGAAGATAAAGGTATTATATTTACTGCCGCGGCAACACATAGCTTTGATATAGCCGACTTTGTGATATAAAACTGAAAGCTAAAGGCGCTGGACATAAAATTGATTTATTTCGAACGGTGTTGCCATATTTATCGGTTTGTAACACGTAAAGCTTTCTATAATTACAAACACGTTCTATAGCTGATTTGACACTCTGACATATTTATCTCTGAGTGCAATGGCGTATCGAAATTGAGTGTCTTTTGGCTAGGATGCAATGGCAATGAAATTTCCTTTGGGTAGACTTGTGTAAAATGTACGAATCTCAGTGATAGGCCATTTCTTATCGTCTTGTGACTTTCTTTGACTTTTAAAGCACGATTGAAAACACTCACCCCACCAAACCCGCGAAAAATGCTGGATCCCGATACGTTTGAGTCAAATTCATGATGTGTACAGCAGTGGCTTTTACTAGTAGAAATGTGAACATTCCCTTCTATTTATATTTTTCTCTTAAATTTACAACCACTCATTTCAAGAACAATGTTTCTTGCTTGCAAAAAAAGTATCTGTATGCATTTTTTAGTATTTCTTAGTATTTCTTTAAAATTTTAACTTAGCTATGAAAAAGTAAAGAGACGATTATAAAAAAATCATTTTATTTACTTTTTGAACATTCAAAATATACCATACCATAAGCGACATACATTTCCAAAATGGTAGGACAATATGTTTTTTCACTTCATTATGTACATGTTTGAGACAGATAGATTTATAAAGTGTTTTGTGGTATAAGCGGGGTTAACCAGAAGTAAATAAAGCTTTTTAGCTCAGACATTCCCGTAAACTTGCTTGGATTTGACAGTTTGTTTTTTATAAGCTGCGAGCTCTTCACAGTGACTTTAGCATACTTTAAATCTCCGTATTTTGGGATCAGTTCTTCAAGTGATGTCTCAAGAATGGTATGTAGACATGCTGTTCCCAAAGAAATGTCGAAGGATGCTGGAAGCTTTCCCTCGTTAATATGTTCTCCGGGTAAAGTTTCGTAGGCTTGACCAAATTCCATATACTGATACATAAATATGGTTACGATCTCACTAATGCGATTATAATTTATAGGCAGTTCTTCCCGCTGTTTGATGGTAAGACAAAGCCTAATTTCTCTGCTCCTTTTTTTACTAATTACGTGCTCCGTCATTAGGCACTACAAGGAAAGTGAGGAATTTCTAAAGAAAACTTCCTTGCATCCGCGCCACATGTGGGAAACACCACAAAAACGCCCGTGGTACCAGCTACCTCGCCTGGACTCGAACTGTCGATCAAATTACCACTGCTCAGCGGCTTTTACCGGTCGGCCTGTCTACTAATTTAACTGTCAGTTGCTTCAATATGAAGTGGTAACCATCTTATGCAGCACTTAAGTTCTTGGGCACTCGCAGATTCATTGGACTAGTCCTATGGCATGTGTTGAGTGAGGATGGCTAAAAACAAAGGCTCTAAACCCATGCCGTTGCGAGTTGGGTAGTATGAACTCCCATACTTGGTGTTCTATCCGATGTGCATGGTGATCTCTTTAAAAAAAATATTACAGCCCGTAAAGACACTGTTGCCAATAGCTATGTATACGGATATGGATAGTGTGAAGTGTGGTGGAGACCCATTGTTTAACCATAGGCCAATGTGGGTATTGTCTAACCGCACTAATTATCTAGGTAACTACCCTTCACAAGGCGCACAAGGGGCCCCCTTCAGGCGTTGCTGTGTTGTCAGGCATTCTTTTATTCTCTGCTTCATAGCTCCGTTCCTTTTGTGGACAGGTCGTTCATTGTGTTTGTGATTTCCTTTCTGAGATATTTATTCTTGATAGCATATCTTATAAAATGATACATTTCACTTTCTGTGTTCAGAAGTTACGATGTTCAGCTATGAGAGAGCATTTAAATAAGTAGCGTTCAAAGCTGCCTCTTGTCGCTGGTTATGAGTATTTTGAGGTGCAAACCAGACCATGGGCACTGATAAGTCTTGCACATTTTGTCACCTAGCTGCTTCTCTGGCTAGGATGTCTTTGCATGTGTTTTCAACCAACTAACAAAGAAATGTTGATTTTGTGGTGCTGAAATTCTTTCTATAATCTCTTGAATTAATTTTATCTGCTCTAAAGGTTCGCGATGGCGTGCATCGCTGAAAGTTTGTATATGAAGATATATGATGTTTTGATAGAGTTTGTGATTCTGTACTATATTGCTTCCAGAAGCGCTATTAATTTCGTTTGGAATGCACTGTTTTGCTGGTATAAGTGGAACGTTTTTTCAATTGTCGAGTTGGAGTTTAGGTAGATTTTAATTCCACTACCTTTACATTCTTTTAAGCCGAAGCCGTCTATGTAGAACTTAGGGAATTTCATTTTGTTTCCTTTTTTATGCTTAATGTTATGTTGTTTTTCTTTCCTAGGTAGTGCTCTGTGAGTACGACACTGTGTCTCGTATTTCTCTGCTATGTTATAGTGGAAATTCCTTTACAGATATGGAGCATTGTTATCTTTAGAAATTCCTGGTCAGTCCGAATAAAAGTAGTATGATATTAGCCATTTGAAAGAGGGCTGCAATTGATATTGTACTGCAAATCACTGTAAATCTGAACCCATAACTTTTGAATAATAATTCCATAACTTTGAATAATGGTTCCGTAACTTTGGTTCCATAACTTTTGAAAGTAATACATTCTTTGCTATTCTATAGTAGCCAGGTTCAAAATTTTATAATAATTTTTTTTTCAGGAAAGTATAGCAGTAACACTTGATTTATATCCTCGTTTATAAAAATAAAACGTGGTTTATCGAGAATCAATAGGCGTTTACATCAGACAAAAGCGCAGATGATATGAGAGTGTGCTGTGAGGACAGGCTTGTTTATAATTGGCGGAGAATCGCTTTGCTTGGTAACAGCTTTGTAGTCGATGCAATAATACTTATATAATAGCTCTAAGTTTAGTTTGTTTAATTCCGTCCAAAAGACTCAACAGGCTGTTGAGCATTTTACACAATGAACCTTATCGTCTGCCAATGGAAAAAAGTGAGATTAAAATAAATAAATCTGATGTAGTCAGCGCATGACATCCCACTAGTTTCGCATTTTAAATGTCTTTAATTACCGCTTCCGGTTGCAATCCATAACAGCCTTTTAGCAAAAAAAAATCTAATTTTTCATTCAAATAAATAGAAAGCTCTGTAACACGAAATTTTGAATTATGTTTTACTGGGTATAATTGGACATGTGTGAAAAGTGTTTTTTCTAAGTTTATAACAATTTAATCAAATTATGCTCGAATTATCAAAGGTCCCTTTAATTTTTATTACAAATTATGCTTCGCTGTGCTGTTAAGTAATATAATTTAATTCGTTTATGAAAAGAAATTTAATTGTTAATAACATATCTTAAATAAATACTTTGGAACGAAACCCATAATTTAATTTTCATCTATGTTATTTCCCTAATCAACAAAGTAGTATTTCTATAGTATCAACAAATCTGAAGTCAGTTTGATCAGTACATGTATCCACGCGATATTTAATATCAATAAACAATGCTCATTTAACTGCAACAATGTATTATGTTTTATATATGGAACAACATTTTGCGTTACTTGCTGTGTGTTATCGGCATTAAGTAAATTACTACTTCAATTTCTCCAAACAATATGTTACGTTTTATATACACAATAATATATTAATTTGCTTGTTGCAAAACTGATATGGTAAAGTCCTACTTCGGTTTTCCACTAAAAACTGTTATAGGCCTAGAACCTTTTGCGGATGTCCAGTTTTACCCAAAATCTAATCAATTCATTGTGTGAATGTAGTAAGCATAAGTACGAGAAATATAAACTTTTGGACGTTTGATTATAGGAGTTATCGTGGCCAAACATTAGTCGCACGAGTGTGCAGACCTTTACACCACGAAGGCATGCTACGAAGGCCTGAGAAATACCTTATATTCTCCCCTTTTAAAGGTTGACTGGGATTTAGCGAACCCAATTGCCAAATTCTGGTGGCAGAGAATCATCATCCACCACCTTTTTTAGTTCGGGCGCCACTGTAGAGACATTAAGTTATTTCGAAGCAGGAGGCATAAAAAATAAGGAAGCCTTCGCCCGAACTCGAACTTTGGATCTCTCAACACGCGCCGAGTGTGCTGAGCATTACATCACGAAGTCATGCTAAGAAGGCGGGAGAGATACCTTATAAGGTCGGTAATAAAACGAATTCATAAAATCTGACGTTTGACGCATCTGTTATTTCGATACCGATTAATACAGAAATGAGAACTTTCGTTTATAGCATTAAGAATTAATTTTTATGGCATAAGCCAGTTCGAAATTATCTGCTACTTCGATGCAAATTAATATTGACTATCAAAACGGGCTACAGTCGAAAACCTTTTCGGCAAGCAAATATAGGTACAATATCTTTATCGCCAAGGGTCTCATCTTACAAAGGAATATTGCCTTTTCTCTTAGCCAGCGGCGTATTTAAAGTAAACATACTTAAAATCTTTTTCCGAAATCCGTAGACAAAAGACACGAAGGATTTTCAAACAAGAGATTTGTAATTTTCTATGTGAAGTGACTTTGCTGTTTAAAGTGAAGATTCATGTACTGAAAAGAGGATTAGGCATATTGTAAAAGAGCCTTTATTAAGGAAATTCTTTTATGACCGTCTTTATTAGTGTTGCACTCAGCCTCTCAAACAAAGGATTTTCCTCTGAATGTACATGAATAGTTTAGAAATAATGCGCTATTGTTATTATTCCGTACAATAGTATATACTAAAAGGCTAAAGGTATTTCTAAACCTAAAGGTATTTCTAATTTTTCAGGTTCTTGTTCCATTATAACAATATTTTGCTTTCTGCTTTAAAAAAAGCAAGTCAGTTAAAATGTCTGTTTATAATTCTCTGTAGCATAAAGCAATTATTTTGGTATTTTTATAATTTTATAATATCGCATCCACAAAACACGAAATAGAAATGGTCATTCGAACTTAGAAAATTCTAATATCGCTCGATATGAATTATCAAAAGTATTGACTATTATTTTATAGATTTCTTTTGATACACTCTTAATGAACTCTTGATATGAATATATTACTTTTATAACATTTGACTTTTACACTAAAATTTTATTATTGTCATTGACTATTATTATTATTATTTTATAGATTATTATTTATTGTTACATTACTGATTAGTATTATTATTATAAAAATGAATACGATTATAAATGCTGACTATTGTATTGCTATTCACTTTTATGGTATTGACTACTTTTGACATTAATTATCAAAACTATTGAATGCTATTTATTTTTACTGTCTAGCTGCACTGCTTTTAATGACCTTCACTAGGTACTCGTTTTGTTTTCCGCCAACATATGAGGCACAAATGAGGGTTCCCACAAGAGGCTTTTGCGATTTTTACAAAGGTGTATGTCTGCTTGTGTGGCTATATGTGTGCGACGATTTTTTCTTACATGGTCATTCGAATACTTACCTCAAACTTACAAAAATCTATTTTTTCTATATTTAAACTTTCTGCATTTATATAAAGAGTTGATTAGATATTGGGTATAATTGGACAACCAGTAGTTTTACTTTACTTGAAGCCCATAACACTTTTTAATAAAACGCTGCATTAAAATATAAAGCAAAATTTTTTAATTCTAGTACTTAAGACTTTTACATCAATGGGGCAGCATAATAGGTTTTTGCTAAAACTGATAAATCGGAACAGACAGACAGATCTCAGACAGAATTTTCGTGAAAAAATACCTTACGGTATAATCCAAAACTTTTCAGATTTGGTATTTAATACTCGCATATGCCTATGAGACTCATATATAGTCATGGAGGAGAACAATAAACTATATTTCGGATATACATGATAAACCGGATTTGGTTTACTCGGAGCTCTTAACAAGTTTTTGTAGAAAACTGAAGAATCGCAAAAATGAGAGTTTAATCTAAAATAATACAAAACATATTAAGGCTATTTATATTATGTCTAGACATGACATTATTTATATCAAGTAGCAGAAGAAATTTACTTTTGTAACAGTATTTCATTTGCACAACTTTAATGCAATGTAATGCGGGCATGTTACCAAAAATTGCACAATAATCACCACTCAAACTGCAATTCAAATAAACAGGAGAGCATTGTTTATCGATATCTAAATATCGCGAGAATATACGAACAGAACAAAATGAATTTAGTTTCGCTCATACTATAGAAATAGGATGAAAGAAAATTAAATTAATTTTGAAATTCTTACTTTAAATACATTATGAACTCTTAATTTTTTATACTAAAAAGGAATTGAATTATATGCTACCCAATGTGTCCAATGAAATACAATTTTAATAAAAGAATAAAGAAAAATATAGGTTTACATTGGCATATATTTAGAAAATCAATTTTTAAACATCGCGAATTCTATCTAATAAAAGGTAGTTAAAAATTTTCTTTGACAGACATCTCTAATTATACCTGTTAGGTGCCTCTATACTAAAGTGACGACCGCTCCTGGCCTTAGTAGTGACCAACGCCTATAACGGCTGGAAATAACAACAAATCTGAATGTTTTCAGATTTTATATTAGGCCCAAAGTGGTATTTTTTCATTTACACACACATATATGTTTCTAAAACATTTAGGCTAATGTCCCTTTGGGATAAAAGTATTTGAAAGCAAAATATTTTTATAATTCCCAATAGAGAGTCTTGCGAGCTGCAGATAAAAATGTTTTTTTCTGTACAATGTTGTTATTGCTTGCTTTGAAATCGTTGAGTTTGTTAATCAAAAATTCGTTAAAGTTTTACAAAATATGAAATATACAGTAAAACAAATTCAAAATTTCAAATTTGGGCTCCAGGTTACCCATACTTGGTTGAAGGACTACGCTATTCAAAATTTGATGGCTTTATGCACCGTTGTTTTTTCACAATGCTAGAGGCATGGATACAATAATATAGATTCTTCATTATTTAATTTCTTTAAATATAATATACTATTTTGTGGTAACAGTTTCAAAAATGATTCACGAACTACAATAAGAATTGATATTGTACTAAAACGGTACACGTGAGTCATGCTAAAGATATTCGCCATTTATAGTATTACAAGGAACTGCTTTAAATTTATTTTAAATATTTTCTTTTGAGTCCATGTAGTACTAAGCAAGCTGAGGATTTACTTACAAAGAGATCAGTTTTCAATTCCAGTGTTTCGTTTAGCCCACTCTGTAAAATGTGCTATACTAAAAAATATATAATTTAAATTATACCAACTACTATGAGATAGTAGCAGTGATTTGGTTACTTGAATATTGCAAAGCACACGAGGGCTATTTATTTAAATGTAAAAATTTCTTTGTGGAAGAATTTCTAAGGTAAACTAGCTTATGATACACATTGGTAACACTAGGAAGACAAACTATGTAACCAGCTCGTTCAACTGAATTCTAATCCGGGAGGAACTGCCAGCATTCAACAATTTTCAGTCTTTCATCACTGATGGTGTCGGTGGAAGTGAAAATTATTAATGTCAACCATTTGTTCTCTTTTCCTTCACAATGACTCAGAGGCCGACTGATAATCGAAATGTCAATTTATAAGGTATTTATCCCGCCTTCTTGGCATGCTTTCGTGGTGTAGTGATCAGTACGCTCGACGCGTATTCGAGAGGTCCGTGGTTCGAGTCCCGGCGAAGGCGTTGCTCATTTTTCAATACTCCTGCTTTAAAAATATCTAATGTCTCTACAAGTCGTGCCCGAACTAAAAAAGGTGGTGGATGATAATTCTCCACCACTGGGATTTGGCGATTGGGTCCCCTAATCCCCAGTCGCCCTTTAAACGGGGGAGTATATAAGGTATTTCTCCCGCCTTCTTGGCATGCCTTCGGGGTGTCAGCATGCTCGACGCGTATTCGAGAGGTACGTGGTTCGAGTCCCGGCGTTGGTATTGCTTAGTTTTCAATATCTCCTGCTTCAAAAGAAATCTAATGACTCTACAAATTCATATATTTGAATGATAATTTCGATCACATTCTGTTGCGACTTCTACATTATAGCATACATACCCATCCTCATTCAGGAGGAGTTAAATCCGATTTTAAACTATTAAACCACTTTAAAGTTAATCATTTTCAAATTAACGATTCCTCTAATATTTGTAACATTATTTGTATTATATGTATTCTAATAACAAGCTTCATATGCATTAATTGAATATACAGTATGATATGATGAATCCAATAATGAGAAGTGTGTGAATGTTTGAGAACTATTAAACCATCACACCATCCAAATATACTGTAAATTATTAAGCTCCTAGATCAAACTGAATGTACTGTCCTTTGGATTGGAATAATTTCAGCTAATCATATTTCACTCCTTCTCATTATCTAACGCAATAAATTGCGATTGCGAAAATTGAGTTAAATTTAATAACTTTCCAGACACAGCTAGTCAGTTATTATTACATAAAGAAGCTCTCTGCATCAACATCTAAATTTGAATGACAAGAAAGTAGTCATTTAGTAAAATGTAAAAAACATTAAAGCAAGGACAGTAGGCTTAGAAGTTATTATATTAACATCTATGAAATCCGTTTTCAATTGAAATTTTCCGATCTTTAGAATTTAGTACTATATTTTAATATTTTATTTAACATTTCATACATTTTCGATTCGATTTTGGCTAATACTGTTACACTTTTGCTTCTGAATTTAATCCCGCCCTTTAAATAAGGACATAGTTACAGCATTATAGAATGATTATTAAATATGTTTAGATAGCTATTATTTCATGTGAAGTTACAACGATATCACTAGTACTAAAGGTCCTTTTGTTTACAGCATAACAAAAGAAATTCTAATTACTATTTAATCATTGTAGTGAGAAATAGATTGCCAGAAGTATCTTCCTTTAAAATAATGTATTACAAACGCGTGGCGCCCAACCAGTATAGTGGTTAGCGTCGCTGACAGCCGTGTCGAAGGGCTCGGGTTCTAATCCCGGAGAAGGCATGGATGTTTGTAAATGTATAGTGTCGCTGCGGCAGGGCGGCACTTTAAATGTGCGGCGAGCTGAAAGTTCTCTCGTGTGGATTGGTGGGAGAGGAGAGGGGTGGGAGACCCTTGGGTTCTCCCCCCGGGCTGCTCTCCCTCAAAATTGGGGGTGAAAAATAGAAGCAACCTCTCTTCGGAGTAGGCTCTGGCAATCATGCTTCCATGTGGTAATGGACACGACAACAACAACGTCACAAACTTGTTTTTTAAACTAAATAAATAAATACCTTAATACCGTCTCCGGTGTTGAAAATATTAATGTATGCCATTCATTTTTGCTGAAATAGTTTCTGTTCTGTTTTCCATTTTCGTAATATATGATAATTTTCAATACATAGGATTAGATTAAGCTACATAATTATGGCAAAATATTTTAATTGTCTCTGCGTAGGGTGGAATTCATCCCCGAATGATATTTTAGCCGAAACGGCTCAAATGTTATGTTAAATATGGATAAAAATTAAGACATTACGCAGCCAGGTCGGGCTCCCACACCGAACAGCAGGCCAAAACAAAAAACTACGTTTCACAGCTTTTGAAACGTTTCACCATCTAACGATATTATTTTTATCACGTATATAAGGTTATGCTAACATGTTTTGTTTTTGTGGTTATGATTGTAATTAAATTTGCTGAAATAGGCTAAGGATGGCCAAGATAAGCAAATTTAATATTAAACCAGTATTAAGAAACGCATAGGCCTATACTCAAGGCTAATGTTATGTAAAGCAACATCCTCAACTGGCTTAATTACTTCAATGTATTAAGAAAGGACACTTTGAAGATACATTAGGTTATTTCGAAACAGAAGATATGAAAAATGAGCAATACCTTCGCCGGAACTCGAATAACGGACGTCTCGAATACGCGTCGAGCGTGCTGACCACTCCGCCACGAAGGAATGTCAAGAAGGTGGAAGAAATACCTCATTACTTAACAGAGGTACCTTGAGCGGAACAATTACGCATACGCTCATAGTACATTAATAATCTTGCTCGTATTAAAAAGAATAAACCAATTAAGTGTAGTGAAATTCAAAAGTATTATAACAGAAAAATTATTTTTAAAATCTATGTTGTTACTAGTAGCAAGAAAAACTATGAACCGATTTATTCTATAAAAATTCAAGCTACAAAAAGCAAATACATAATTAAAACTACTCTAATAATAATAAAACACAGATGACCGCTGTATTTTTAGAGGTTATACTGTAATTACCATTCTCGAAAGATCTTTTACTTTTTACTTTAAAATAAACACTGCAACGAGATCCAATAACCCACCCGGCGTTAAAATGTCTCAGCATTTAAACAACAATAACCATTTAAACAAAACTAAACAAGTAAGAAAAATAATTTCTAAAAGGTATGCATATGGTAAACAAATGGAATAATATTATTACGAATTTTACATATGTAAATAATTTTAGTTAAATTATATGTGAAACTGTAGCATTTTTTGTGTATAATAAATCATGAAAGTCTAAAGAGGCGAAGCTTTGCCTGAAAATTAAAGAATTCAGGGACAAATCTATTTGAGTAAATTACTAGCTCGCTAAACTGGCGAGATATCGCCAAACTGAAGATGGTTTTTGTGACAAATATTTGTCTCCAAATTTGCCGAATGATCACCAAAAGTCGCCAAAGCTGGTGAAAGTTTGGGACATTTTTGTCCGGTCCGCATATAAGCATTCTGCACCGCGCCAGGCACATAGGTAAAATTTCGTACTTGGCATTAGATACACTTTCCGACGATATCATTTTCTCTTAGCGTAATGACGTTTTAGGCGCGATTTTTGAAGTTCCCCACCCCCGCTGAATGATGCGCATGAATGACAAGGAAAACAAAAAGAAAATTATTGTTTGTTTTCTTTGAAACGAAAACATTTAGCTGCAGCGTTCTGCACATGGCTTCTTGTTTCACGGAACAATAAAATTATAAAGTCTTTCAAAGATGCTGTTAGTATCAGAAGCATTATTAAGCGCTTAGATTATATAAACAGCCGACTTCTTGAATTTAATGCATAAACCAAAACACAATGATCTCGATCCAACTGTAAAGGCATTGTGTGCTAGTAAGTATATTATTATTATTGTAATTTTGTTGCATTCTGCTCCTTTCATATTGCAGAAAACATTTCCTTTGCAAACGCTATGTTATTTCCATGTTAATGTCCATGTCTTTCACATTTCTAATATTCTATTGCCTTAAAGAAAAAAGTACATTCAGTACTGTCGCTGAATTTAATACACATGTATAAGAAAAGAAATTTCCTTCTCTGACAAACGCTATTTTTATAAAGTACAAAGGTACAAAAGATGTTGCACATTAAAAAATGGGTAATATTCTTAAAGTAAAATTATTCAATTTAAATGCTATCTCTATTTCCCTGTTCCTATTACTGTCAGACAAGTGAGAATAAGTAACAACAACAACAAATTTATATTAATCTAACTTCAAAAATGAATTTTACTTTTCAGATTGATTATAAATATTGTGAATTTACTGTGCATTGTGTTAGCTCCCAGCGTAGTTTTTGCGATTTCCAAATACTGACTTGTCTTATGCTTTCGAAGATTGCATCTGCAGAGAAGGGATATACAATGAACATGAAAGAATGAATTAATAATCACCGCACCTTTAATATGAAGGATTTTAAATTAAGAATACATTTATTAAAAATCTCTGCAATTAATACACATTTACGGAGCTAGCACATGAAGAAATAACACTTTTTTTCTCTAGGAAAAAAATCGCTACATTTTTTATATTAAATTCACCACATTACAGTGTTCTAAGAAGGGTAATCTCATAGCAACAAAAATATAACGCACGTAATAATCGTTTCGGTACTACTATCAAAATGTAAACAAACGTATAGAGGTATACCCTCGAATCCAAGCAAAGTCAAGGCGTTCCTAAGAGTAGAGGAGATAATGTCATCCGAAGCCAAATCTAATAACGAGGAGGGATTTTTTCCTATGTATGCAGCGCGGTACGAAATGCTTATATGCATCCGGTCCCTGTATAATTATAATTGATACTGTAATTGGATAACTGTAATTAATCCCTATACGTAACTGTAACTCTATTCGAACCTTAGACGTAACTTTAAACGTATATACCTTCCAGTAATTTCGACAAATGGAAGGTACTAGAAATTTCTCATTGGCTGGTCGAAAATTATATAAGACTGCAGAGAGCACGAGTTCTTAGTTTTTAGTACAGAATTGACGTCGCAGTATTGAGAAATCTCCGTGAGAATTTCGCGCTTTAAATGGGCTTTGCATTGTTTTTTCGTTTAACGTAATTAGTAACTAAATACTGATTTTGCTCTGTCATATTGAGAAGAGCTGTCTGGGTACTTTTGTGGAATGTTCTAGACCTGTTAAATGTTTCTTTTAGGTCAATCCATTACGAACTCGTACACAGCCAACAGTATTACAACGAAACATGTATAACAATGTATTGTATTGTTTCTTTAATTCCTATTAAGTTATGTTATAAATTTCTGTATGTATCTGAATCCCTTTGATTGCATTGTTGTGTTCTATATTTCTGTAGTCGCTTTCTTGTTTTACGTGTTTATTTGTTTAATTATTGCATTGTAGCTAATAGTTTTATGTTTTGGGCTCTGTATTCACACAATTTGGTCGAAAGTGAATGATTGGGTGTCCCAATCATTTGTAGGTATAGTAGAAACTAAGATAGCAAATTACTGATTTTTTAAGATTTTTTTTCCTTTTAAGTTTAAATTTATCTTTAAAGTTTTTCGAGAGATCTAGCAATGACATCCATATTGGCACGGTTTGATGGAAAATGAAGGATCAGACATTTAGCATATAAATGCTTATTACTTGCGTATAATTTTTAAACTCATGATTTTGAAACCAACAACGCTTAAATTGGAAAACAGCTTACCTAGAACCTGTGATATAGACTACACCATCCCGACAAACCTTAGCGACGATTTTTCTGCAAAACTAGAAACATTTGGCGATTTTCAGGAAGTTTCCTTAAAACACTTTTCCGAAATTCTAATAGTAATTATTGCCAAAGCTCTAGAAGCCCGAGCAATAATAATAATAATAATAAATAATAATAAAAATACAGTTCAGACAGCCAGCAATCGGTCAGTTACAAGCTAATTCTGAGGGATTTCAGAGATTAGGTGTTCAGAGAAAGTTGGCTGAGCCGACTGCGATACCAAACAACGATATGCTGTACCGAACAATGATATTACTAACGAACAACCAATGCGATACCGAACAACGGTATTACTAACGAATAACGACTGCGATACCGAACAAAGGGCCCAATTTCCAGTCCTGGAGGAGGCATGGTTGTAAATTTCTGTCCCTACAATAGGAGGCAAAGGTGGCCCACTTATTAGGTGCCTCCAAAATAAAGTGATCACCACTTCTGGCCTTAGCAGTGGCCAAGCCGACGTCGGCTGAGGGCTCGCCATTAAAAAAGATTTTCTGAGTTTATTGTATATTACCATAGCTATTGTACTTTTTTAGAGTAATTAATTTAAGAGATATCCATGAACTCCTAGCTTGCAAAAATGCGGTTGTTATGAAATTTTTCAAGAAAGTTCTCACTTTCAGATCTGTATACACAAGATAAGAGTCGATCTTTACCTTCTCTTTCTCAACACAGCCAAAAAGTGGGCGAAACACTTATTTGA
>KK118533.1:291966-303341 GCA_000611955.2 Stegodyphus mimosarum
AAATTATAAGTTTAGTGGGAGAATTTTAAAGCTAAATACTACAGAAATGGGGGATTTTTTAAAGTTTAAATCATGGTAAAGTTCTTAAATTTAAAGGTAAATCCTAATGAAGTTAGTCCAATCGAATTGTAGGTGATTTTATGGGAACTGGTTAATTCCCCTTGAAAAGTCATTATCTTTCTATGGAATTGGTAACACGTTTCCTTGTAAAATATTTTTATTATCGATTTTTCTTTTTTTCATTAAATTTAACGCATATGATATCTTTTGCTGTACATAATTTTTTCATCCTGTACTTAGTTTGAAACGTTTAAACATCTCTCATCTCATTAGCATTTAATTTTAAAATTCTCCCATTTGTGTTACTATTACATTAGTACATTAGTATTTCCTTACCATTTTCTAGAAGACAATTAAATTAATTTGTCATCTAGAAAATGATAAGAAATGTTTATAATCTTAGCAGCGATATCCCAGGATTTGCTTTATAAAGTCCGCTTTTAATATTTTACGTAATGAATAGTAAAAATTTCCAATTTCGTACTCCATTGAAACAACAGGGCAACAATAAAAATGAATAAATACAGTCAAAAAGAGGAAAGATAAAAAAGTCTGAAAGGGTTCCTGTTTTAACTATCACCCAAAATGGCTCTTTTAAAGTTTAATATGATTTATCACTAGAGGTTATTGATGGAGATGTACCAAGCGGAACAGCGAAACATTTTATAGGCTATTGAATGGACATGAATTTAGACTAGCATAGGAAAGTGTAATACTTCTTGAGTAACAGGTGCAACACTTCTTGTGTATATTTAAAAAGTGAAAAAATATATAATGCAATTTTATAAAAATATTTAATGTTTAAATTATGTATATTGTTAATGAAATGCATTTTTATTTAAATCAGATTCAAAAGTAAAAAAATAGTTTTATTAAAGATTGCACCTGTTGCTTCGTTTAGCTTGTTAATAAATAACAGATAGATTAACTATGAACGCAAAAATAATATTTTACCGTTTTGGGGATGACAAAAAACTCGAATGGAAAGTGAAACAACGCAAAATCCCTTTTCGAGACTAATAACCTTTCTGGTCTAACAAACTAATGTATGAACTACTTCAAAAAACTGAAGAAGTGATAAGCAAACGTGGAAAGGTTTTTCAACATCATAGATCAGAAAACATAACCACCTTTCGACTTATTAGGCGTGTACTTCCATATTAGACAAAAATATTTTAATTGATGCAGATATTCATATTGTGGCATGTTTAAGGAAATATATTTTACAACTATTAAATCTAACCTTTTGTACGTTCGCCGATCATAAGCATTGCTCTTCTCTACATCCTATCCATGATGAACTCGTATCTCATTCGTGACTCGGTGATAAATTCGCAGCTTCTCTTCATTTAGTTTGTAATGAATTTGTGAAACTGAATTGATTCAAATCAAGAGTTAAACAAAAACAATAAAAAGCTGTTATTTATTACTTATTTTTTCGGGAGCTATTTCAGACATATCTGATAGTTTTCATACTCTTACATAAATAACACCATAAATGGAGCTTCAGATTAAAGAGGAAAATAATTTGAAATTTGGAGATCTGGATTTTTAGCCCAAACGGCGTTAGCACAGAAGGGCTATTAATTTCGTTTTGACATTTTGCGTTGGTTCACTATGAATGTCGATTCACTTTTCAAATTATTGCCACTAAATATTGCAGCCCCTCATTATATTTAAAGAAATTAAATAGTGAAGAATCTGCATGGCGTAAGTATGTTTCTCGCGTTGCGAAAAAGCAACGGTACCTAGACACATCAAATTTTCAGTAAGTTGTCCTCCACTAGAATATGGGGATATGGAAGCCCGAACTTGGAATTTGGATTTTTTTTTTATTATTTGTTTCATATTTTGTAAACATTCAAAGAATTTTTGATTAAGAAACTCAACGATTTCAAAGCGAGCAATGGCAACACTGTACAAAAAAAAAACATTTTTATCTCCAGCGCGCGAGACTGTGTATTGCAAATTCGAAAGATACACTCGTTTTAAAATTATTTTGGGGTATTGCTGTTGAATTGAATTTTATGGTTTAAGTGCGAAGAACATGATATTTAATAAATAAAGGTACCACACAAAACGTTAAAAAAACACCCCTTTGGGTGTAATATAAAATCTGAAAGCTTGCAGATTTTTTTTTATTATTTTTTAATTTTCTTTTATTTTACATTCTTAAATTAGAAGTATAAAATTTTATACACAAAATAATTATCATAATTGCCAATGTGCTATTCAAATCAAAACTAGCAGATGACATAGTAGTAAATATGAGAAAGTAATTTCTTGGTTTGGAAATTGCTTTATCCCAAACGCACTGCTTAGTGTAATAATAAATTGGTTCTCCAGTAAGAAACTGCATGGAGATTCAATAGATTTTCTCAAGATCTAAATTCAAATCTCGCAGTCAATTTCTGTAAAATAAAATTTTCTGCTTTAGTGGGGTTTTCCTACTGAATTGTATCAGCGTAGATCTGAAAATGTGCCCAGAAGAATAAATTTCACTTCTAATATACTTATAAAGGTTTAAAGATCCTTTTCCTACATTTTAAAGAAAAAGGACATATACACATATTCTTTTCCATACAATGCTTATAACAATATGCATTTCCCCAGAAAGGAAATCAATCAGGTATATAATCATTTCCCTTAAACGTACGCGCCAGGCACAGATATCTTGAATTAAAATACAACTAAAATAATATTTAAGGCATATTCTGAATATTTCTTTAAATATTCCAAAACGCATTTAGAGCACATATGTTTCCTAAAATCTTCAAATAATCAAGTTACGTTCTTTAAAAAATCACGAAGAACCTATATGTCTTCAGTCTTTTCTGCCAGTCTGCCTTCTCTCTGCTTTAGGTGAAATATATTGTTACGTGCGTACGGGTTTGTTATATATTGAATGCACAGGTCGTAAAAAGTTAAAAAAAATTTATTCTTTCCACAAGAAATAAATCAAAATGCTGAAATATTTCTTCAGAGGTATTCACACAATATCACAATACCTCATACGTTTAGCAAAACTCAATTCAAAACAGATAAAATAATTCTATCTCACAGCGAAATCGCTACAGTCAATAAGAACATTAAGTAAACAAACAGCAGTTCGCTTTAAACAGCTTCAACTACAACAACACCTGCAACAACTACTGAGATGAGGTGTTTCAGTTCGGCTTTTATAAGCTTTTTAATTGTCAGTAGAAAATCTCAATTTTTCTAGATTTTTCTGGATGGCAACAGTAGTTACGAGATATTTATTTATTAAACATTAAATGCACGAGCTCTTTTATTTTTATTTGCTTTTTTTTTCGACGTAGCTTTCTCTTCAAAAATTGCCTGCGTTTCACGGGGAAATAAAAAGGAATTTTAATTACAATTCTAAATAAATAGCCAAATAAATGTGAAATTCGTAACAATATGAAAAATGTATAGTCACTAGAATCAAATGTCCTATTAATAGAAAAGAGTTTTTAAATGATCGTCAGTATGCATTTCGCAACGGATATGTAACTGATTCTACATACGCTTACTAACATTAAAGGAATAAGTGATGAAAATAGCAAAGCAGTAATCCTCACCGCTGTTTTAACATTACATATGAAAAGCGCTTCTGGTGGGCAACAACAGAAAAAAATTTTGGCCACTGGCCTTTAAACTTATTTAAGGTTAACAGGAACTAAGTGGAAAAACCGTAAACTGTTCATCATTCATATTAATGAGATTATAAAAAGAAAACAAACAAAAGGCTGTGCTCAAGTATTTTATTCTGGTTCTATATCATGAATATCATATTTAACAGAATTCTGTCAGCTGACTATCCAGTCTGGTAACCAGTCTAAGCGGATAATACGGTATTTCCTGTTAAAGGAGACACTACAGAGAAACTTCAAAATCACTGTAATATTATTATTAACTTATACGAAAGAAAATTAAATATGTTAAAGAAAAAGATTTACTATGATATCAAAGGTTATATTTATGGGACAATTGAATATTACATATTAATGCAATTAGTTTAAAAATGAGAACAAATGTTATTTCAAATCATATTGAAAAAATATTTAGGGCATAAATTTGGGTATTTATATTCTAGTATAGCATAGATCAATTCCACGACTGTACTAGAACTCAAAAGGCCAATAAGCTACTCCGAACAAGTATTTAACCCACAATATTATGAATATGCCGTACCGTCAGATACTATACATCCGGCACATTAAGGAATACTTAAAAGTATATTCACTTTAAAAAATAATAAACATAACTTGAACATTTATCATATCACAAGGTAGTGCTTATAATCTACACCGAGAGCTCTAAAATTGATGACAATGTAGGATGCAAAATTGCTCTATTGTTGGATGACTCTATCAACGGAAATGACACCTTGATAATTAAGATAGCGTATTCCAAGCAGAGGCATTAGGTATTATTAATGCAAATGAATAAACAATAATATTGTTATTTCAAGTGGCTGTGCTTATAATATGTCAACACGTTTTGCGATTTGAAATTACCCACACGCATAACATTAATTTACAAAATTCACAATTATTACGAAATAGGAAAAGAATTCGTGTCATTATATGTTCGATAAAATCTCATGCTGGATTACATAGCAATTAGTTGTCGGACCAGTTAGCTTGGAGAGGCCGCTGAAAATTATACTGCGATGAATACTCCCATTCCTTGATCTGGATCATATCTAAAAATATATCTTTTTAGAATATCATTAAAAAAGTACTTGGAAGAATAAAAATTTTGTAAACTGAGCAGAGGTATATTTAACTCTCTCGCAACAATTTGTTTAAATCATAAAACTTTGATTCAGAGTTATTAAAATACAGAAAGGGACACGGTACCTTTGCAGTGTTTTACTATAAACATGAATTTTCAAATACTATTTGCATATACTATTTGCACTATACTACTATTTGCGCTATACTATTTGCACTATACTTACTTACTAGTTGGACAAATACTATTTGCACTATACTTACTTACTATTTGCACAAATACTATTTGCACTATATTACTTTCATTGCATTTCTGGAGACACTAGATCTGCACATCATTATATAATAGAATGTCCCTTAACGAACCACTACTCTATTAAATTTCCTGCAACTAATGTAATTCCTTTCAAAAGATTCCTTATTAAGCAAAGATATCTTGTTCTTAAAATTTGCAAAATTATGAATCTATATGCTGCACGAAAAAAAGTATTTCCCATCCCATTTAAAAATATGAGCATAGTATTCATAGTAGCATATTTGCATTTCCTTTAAAATTTCATTTTTTAATTCATATGCTCACTCACACTAACTTTATTTTATGGGCGTAATGAGAAAAAGGCCTACTTAAGACATTACTTGTATGAACGATTTTATGAATGTTTTATAGAATTTTATGGACTCCAGAAATTTATGAACTTAGTTTTAATACAATTCTACTTAATTTTTAGTTTTTTATTCCTGCTTCATATAAACATATTTGAAAATTTATATTTTAAATTATGTATTGTAATATAAAAACGTAATTATGTTGACTATTGTTATTTAAAATTGAAACAAATCTAGTAAATGATGAATGTGAGATAATGCCTATTACCCATTGATAAAAATCAGATTTCCTCATTCACCGTACACTGAACTCGGCTGAACTAAGCCAACAGAATTTAAGGACTCTTGATACAAATGATGATTGTGATGTAGTGAAAGGAGTATGCGGCAAAATACGATTCACCTGTTGAATGATTCTGATAAATGGATTCTCCTACTTTAAACGTTTTGTTAGGTAGGTCTTCTTTTTTGTTATTTAACCCTCTTTTATGATATGTCTTTCCTGTTTTTAATTGCGATAGTTTTAGAGTTACGTAACATATGAAAACTTTACTCACTTTTCTTCTCACGCAGATATTTATTAAGCCACTCACAATAATTTACAACTGTAAATACCGAACAACTAAAATGATGAATTGGTGTTCTAAAATAATTACAAAATATCGTTTTGATTCAATTCTAAACACTAGGTCGGTCCATATTACACTTGAAATCTTAAATTAGTTACCAACTACACATCTGCTCTCTAACTCAGAATTTCAATGGATTCACTAAACTCTAGTTCTCAGCGAGACAATAGCGACACATCCGACACTCCAATACACAAATTTAATTAAGTTCGTACTTTTAAATTATGCCATGTGACTTAAATTTCAAATAATTTCTATCTAGAACGAAATATGTAACACAAGCTAAGAGAGATAGAATAGTTACCCTATCTTATATCTCTCAACCCGAAATCTAGCTGTTACTAACCCCAAATCTAACTAATCTAACTAATCTAACTAATCCAAATCTAACTGTTAACTTACGAAATCTCTCCACCTGAAATCTAATTGGTAGTAAAATTTAAGAATAATTATCAGTCCAGTTTTTGGTGGGAAGCATTGCAGTTCTGAAAACTCGAACATTTTCAATGCTTACTAAAGACGGAGTCTGGAGTACCTCTTGACCGCAAACCACATTTATTGTACATATCTTATAGGGCACTATGAGTCGATACACGTGTAAAGCTTATCTTCAAACTCCGTTCTGACATGATGCAATGGTCTGCGGTAGTTTGACGAGGTGTCACTGACTAATAGAAAGGAAGAGCAAACTCACTTCACTGATATGGAAATGATCTGCTGTCAACTTGTGGTCTTCCGGGAGCGTCAACTGCAATATTGAAAAGGGACCTTATTATCGAAAAGTACTTCCTTTGTTTGTGTCAACAGAGTTGATGATGCTTGCCGTCGGTTCTCGAGAATCTCCCGGTGCTTCAGAAGTAAACTGGCACACAAGCCAATATTATTCTGCACGTGATGCGACGGAACGGAAATAATCTTTCCACGTCCACCCCGCTCTCAACAATTCGATTTCTCGCAGCCTGTGATTCGTTGGTGTTCGAAGCTGATAGATGCTCGTGCCTCATGTCGTTGTTTGCAAGAAGTGCTTTAAATTTTTATTTAAGAATTTTTAAAGTAACAGGCAATATTAAGGTTTGAAAAATGAATAAAATGGATTAAGTATTGTAAAAATGAAATAACAATTCACTACCAGAATCCTTGATATATGGCACTAGGAAATATAATAATTTAGATATTCATTAGGAAGCATTCTTCATTAATTACAGTAATAATGCAAATAATTATAAAATTTACCAGCTGGAACGTATGTCTTTAGACTTAGAAGCTATCTACTGTCGAAAGCTATTAATTCACCTTTATTTTACTACCTTATATATTGTTACGAATTTCACATTTATTTGGCTATTTACTTAGAATTGTAATTAAAATTCTTTTTTATTTCCCCGTGCAACGCAGACGATTTTTGAAGAGAAAGCTACGTCGAAAAAATAAATAAATAAATAAATAAAAGAGCGCGTGCATTTAATATTTAATAAATAAATATCTCGCAATTACTGTTGCCATCCACAAAAATCTAGAGAAATTGAGATTGTTCTACTGACCATTAAAAAGCTTATAAAAGCTGAGTTGAAACACCTCATCTCAGTTCTTGTTGTTGTTGCTGTTATACTTGTAGCTGTAAAAAGCGAACTGCTGTTTGTTTACTTAATGCTGTATTGATTGTAGCGATTTCGCGGTGAGATAGAACTATTTTATCTGTTTTGAACAGAGGTTTTGCTAAACGTTTGAGATATTGTGATATTGTGCGAAGATTTGTAATAAAATATTTCATCATTTTAATTTATATTATGTGGAAAGAATAAATTTTTGTTAACTTTTTAACGACTTGTGCATTCAATATATAACGAAACCGTACGCACGTAACAATTTTTGGTGTCAGAAGTAGAATTTTTGAATGCCATTAACTAGAGCAGTGGAAGAACAATTAAGGCAATTCATGGCAGCCTTTGCGGCATTTAAAGAAGAAATTAAAGCTGGCCAAGATTCCGTGAAAGAGGAGATGAAAGCTGGCCAAGAATCTGTTAAAGATGAAATGAATTCCGTTCAAGAAAAGATGGAGAAATCTGTTAAGGAAGAAATGAAGGCTGTTCAGGAATCCGTTAAAGATGAGATGAAATTGTGTCAAGAATCCGTTAAGGAAGAGATGAGAGCCGTTAAAGCAAGTCAAGAAGAAATGAAAAAGGAAATTACTTGCATAATAGAAAATAAATTTGAGGCTATGGAAGGCAGAATAGATGCGGTTGAAAATAAAGTTTCTTCTGTCAAAGAACAAATAGAAGAGAGAGTTTCTGCCGTAGAACAACAAATCGATTACAGAGTTTCTGCTGTGAAAGAACAAATTCAAGAAAGAGTTTCTGCTGTGAAAGAACAAATTCAAGAAAGAGTTTCTGCAGTGGAACAACAAATTGATGACAAAGTTTCCGCAGTTGCCAAAGAAGTTGATACTTTAAAGAAATTCGTAGCGACGGCAGGAAGCAATTCGGATACTTTTAAATTCCTAGCAATGCCTAGGCATCCTTCTCTGAAGCTATCGACATATGATGGGAAGACCTCCTGGCAAGTGTATAAGGCACAATTTTCTATAGTTGCAGAAGCAAATGGATGGGATTCACAAGCTAAGGCCTGTCACCTTGCGGCTTCTCTGAGAGCAGACGCAGCGGATATCCTTCAGACTCTTCCCGAAAACAAAAGACTAGATTTCGAAGCCCTGTCCGGTGCTTTAGAGCTGCGTTTTGGAGAGAAGTGTTTAAAAGATTACAGCAGGCTTCAGTTAAAATCCCTTCAACAGATGCCTACGGAAACACTCCAGGAGCTCGCCACGGATGTTGAAAGGCTGTCTCACCTCGCTTTTTCGGAGTGCCCGACAGAAACAAGAGAAATCCTGTCCCTGCAATACTTCATCGACGGCATCCAGGATCCTGAAATACAGAAAGCACTGCGAATGGCTGATGTGAAGGACTTAAAAAGTGCTCTGGTGTACGCCATGAAATTCGAGGCAGCACAGCAAACAACTCTTAAAGATCGCTACCCATTCAGAGCTGTGCGGGTCCACGAGCCAGTGGATCAATTTATGGCTCGTATAGATGATTTAACAACACAACTGAATTCCTTGCAGCAGAATATTAGCAACAAGAAACCGACCGTAAAGTACTGGAACTGCGGTGCTGTAGGGCACATGCGAAGGAACTGCCGAACATCCCACAGCATGGAAAATAAGATGAACGATGTAAACACGCTATTAAACGCCATGAGATGGAAAAGGAGTGGCAAGAAACCAAAGTGCTGGAATTGCGGAGCTGAGGGCCACGTACGAAGGAATTGCAGAACACCCCAGAGCACGGAAAATAAGATAACTTTCCAGCAACGACGACGGAAGCAAATTACTGATAATGTCGCGGAGCAGAGTTTGAGAGATGGTGAACAACTCCGTTTTAAAGCGCTCAAGATTTCTGCAGTGTTTGGCAAGAGTAATGGATTATCCATCAATGGGCGTATCAATGGAGTTCCTTGCAATATGATCATTGATACAGGAGCTAATGTTACCATCATTCGAAGAGATTTAGCTCAAAAATTCAAGGATAAACTGATTTGGACGTCATCCTGTGTTACCCTCGAGACTGCGTCCGGTGGGAAAATCGACGTAGAAGGAAAGTTAAACGTGAACATCACCTTTGGAAGTGCCGCCTACCATCACACAGCATATGTGGCGGATATTACAGATCCTTGTATACTCGGATTGGACTTTTTAAGGAAATACAATTTTTCCTTACACAAAAACAACAAACTGCTTTAAGCATCTGAGAACATGACTATCGATCAGCAGAAGGGATCCTCAGGTGGAAACGCCAAAGTCTTGTCTGAAAGACCCTGCTCAGAAAGCTACCGAAATCATACTAGGGTCGAAGAGAAACCCGAGACTACCAGCAATTCTCCAGCCCAGATGCTTATCGGTCGTGATCTTCGTCTGCCTTGTGATTTCTTATCTGACCGCCTTGCAGATGCGCCTTCATTGCCTGAGGAATACATCCAAGATGTCCAGGCCCGGTTTGAAGTGAAGCACCGTTCTGCACGAAAGCGAGTCAGCTTGTCAGGACTGCAGTGTTCGGTGCATATTCTTTGAAAACATCTTCGTGACAGCTTAAAAGTCCTGATCTGGAACAGGGAGCTGAATGCAGCTATGTTCTGTGGTAGAACGCTGTGATTCAGTGGTAGAAGAACTGCACTTGAAGGGGATTTAAAATCCCCTTTTATTAATTCACTATTATTTACAAACCACTTCCCAACTCGGGAGAGATACAGAAAGTAAAAGACCACACTTGGATCTGTTTATTTTGTTATTGTAATGTTTATTATTACATTGTTGCCTTAGCTTAAGTTTGACTTCCTGTCCAAGGATTGTACTGCCCGGGACGTGCAGTCCTTGGGAGGTGGGCAATGTTAGGAATTTCACATTTATTTGGCTATTTATTTAGAATTGTAATTAAAATTCTTTTTTATTTCCCCGTGCAACGCTGACGATTTTTGAAGAGAAAGCTACGTCGAAAAAAAAGCATAAATAAATAAATAAAAGAGCGCGTTCATTTAATGTTTAATAAATAAATATCTCCTAATTACTGTTGCCATCCGGAAAAATCTAGAAAAATTGAGATTGACCATTAAATAGCTTATAAAAGCCGAACTCAAACAGCTCATCTCAGTAGTAGTAGTTGGTAGTTGTTGTTGTTGCTGTTATACTTGTAGCTGTAAAAAGCGAACTGCTGTTTGTTTACTTAATGCTGTATTCATTGTAGCGATTTCGCTGTGAGATAGAATTATTTTATCGGTTTTGAACTAAGTTTTTGCTAAACGTTTGAGATATTGTGACATTGTGCGAAGATCTATGAAGAAATATTTCCGCATTTTAATTTATTTCTTGTGGAAAGAATAAATTTTTGTTAACTTTTTAATGACTTGTGCATTCAATTTATAACGAACCCGTACGCACGTAACAATATTATAATTCTGAACTAATAAAATTTCATAGGAATATTAATAACACATTTTTATACTTTGAAAACCTAAAAATTACTTTTTGTGAGGAAATTCTTTTGGCATACCAAATGTAACAAATGTATAAATAAAGACACTAATAAATAACAAAAAATCTCTCTGAATGGGACTTAAGGGGAAAAAATCAACCTCAAATTAATCTGGTTTTTTGATTAACTGATGCAAACTCCCCAATGAGAATTTTGAAATCGCGATCGCAAATTTTGAAATTAAGGATCTTGGTTAATTTTATCATACGGCAGTCAAATTTTTTGTGCTTGATTTTTTATAAAGAGTACTGAATTTACCTAAT
>KK118534.1:2206-22913 GCA_000611955.2 Stegodyphus mimosarum
CTTCTTGAAAAATAATCGTAATTTTAATTTTTCTTTTTGTAAACAGATGGTAACAGCGGATCAGTAAACAACGTATGTTTTTCCTTCTCGGATAATTTCTCGTCAGTTATAGACATTAGTGTCTTTCATTGAAAAGCACCATGAAAGATACTACTATTTTATAAACATCACACACATGCATATATATGTGTTATTATTTAGATTACTCATATTCATATTTATTTTCATTAATGTAATTTTGTGTAATCTTGTTCATTTGAAGTTCTTTAGGCAGTTTTAAGTTTTTAATCCAAGATATACAGAATTTGTTTTATGAATTAATTTTTTTCCAGTTTATCATTCAAGTGAAGAATCTGCCTGATACATACATCAGTTTTTATCTGAAAAAAATTAATCCAAGATATACAGAATTTGTTTTATGAATTAATTTTTTTCCAGTTTATCATTCAAGTGAAGAATCTGCCTGATACATACATCAGTTTTTATCTGAAAAAAATTTAGTCAGGTTTATATACTTTTCGGTTACTTCAAAATATCTACATAGTTTCAAACAGATCTCAGAATGGAAATTCGATTATTTATAGTTTTCATGAAAAGCAATAACTTGCAACACAATCTGAAGATATATTCCAATAATTTATGCATAACTTAAAGGACTATTAGCAGGCTAAAAAAACATATAATTTAATTATGAATTCCTAAATTGAAGGGCAAGTTTTACATGTAAGGCAACCTTAAAAATTCTGTTGTGGTTTGTTTACTTGATTTCTAGAGACTTTGAATTTATTTGTATTCAACAGAATGATTCATGCGTTTGGATAAAACAGAAGCAGAATTTCAAGTAATATGTTATTGGACTCTGCAAATGCGAAAAAGCAGAGGTTAAATGAAAACATATTGAAGAAACAAGAAAATATTAAATACTGAAGAAATAAAAAAAATTAGTGCAAGCATTAGAAGATAAAGTTTAAAAGTTAAAGTTTTTTTAAATACTTTAAAAAATAACTCAATAAAATTTTTCAAGGTATATCATTTTAGTTTAGTTCTTTTTCCATTAAAGTAGCCAACTTAAGAGACTTATTCATGTGTTAAAAATATAGCTCAAGTAAGTTTCATGTGCATACAGAAAGGAGAAAAAAAAAGAGCCTCAAAATAAAACTTGTTTTAAAGCAATAAGTAAATAAATAAAATACACTGGTTCTAGAAACATCTAAGAAAATACTGTTATATACTCTAAAACAAATCCCAAGTATCGCATCATGATACATAACACTCTTACAAAAGAAGAAATATCTGATTAGGAATATACTGTTTTTATTTATTTGATAACAAAGAAGAGTAAAACATATGCAATATTACATTATGAAAAAGCCTGCAAGTCATTATAATATTATAAGACATTGATTAGTAAGGTAAACATCAGTTGATCTATCTTTCACAGTAGCAATAAATTTCCCATTCAAAATTCTTAATAATATGCCAAAACAGATTTACTATTGGTGCCTCAGATTTCAGGTCACTCAAAAGTAAATTTGATTTAGCAGACCATGAGATCTTCCCTGACAAATTTATGAGCAAATTGATTTTTTTCAAAATGTACCTGCAAATTTAACAAAAGCATGCATAAAATTTAAAACATTAGTATTTAATTACAATTTCTGTATTAAATGAATTTAACCACACTTTTAAGAATGCAATTTTCTAATAAATTTTAATTTTTATATGAAAACAAAATTAAGAAAATGTAATTAAGTTTGCAAAGCTACTTAAAACATATTTCCTGTTCACACATTGAAAATAAATTTAAAGTTAACTATAGTTAAAAATACAACATGAAGATTTAGTACTAGATCATGCATGATAATGGAATCAAAATGATTCGTCAAATATTTAAATTAATATTCAGCTTCTTCAAAATGCCTAAAAAATACAGAATATATTAATCTTACTATACAGAAAAACCAAAATCATTTATAATTTAGATCATACTATCCAGTTTTTAACACTGGTGTGAACTAATAGATTTGACGACAATACATTAGAATCAAAACATAGAATGTTACTTTAAATCAACAATTGTACAGTAAAATTAAATAAAGAAATGCATGTCACTTTCCTAACCCAACACAAAGTTTACATGAAATGTAGAATACAATTTTACGAACAGTATAAACTATTCATGATAATAAAAGGAACAACAACATCACAAACAGAATTATCAATATTTTACTGCACAAACATGTACACATACCTAAATTGATTTTGTATTTATAAAAACCAGTTGATCATCAATAAGTGACAGTTAAATGAAAATGCACACTTTGAAGAAATACAGAGGAATTTTTCTAACATTCTATGAAAAAATACGAAGCTGAACTTACCTCACAAATACACGCTCCTGGGCTCGGAATCCATTGATTTCGACAAGAATTAACTATCCATTTTCTTCGTCTTCCTTCATTTTTCAGAAAACGAAATATCCTTTAGTTAATTTTAGAATGATTGGAGCAATTTGGTTTAACATGTCCATCCATGTTTCTCAAAATTAGGTCGGAATCGATCAACAAACATGTCGACAAAAGAATGCTGATCCAATGACAGATAACAACAAGTGTGCTTCATTGGCTATAGAATGGCTGACGAGTCAGCTCCCCTTTATAGTAGCTGAGCTGTATGTCAACACTTTGCAATGATGTAGACAACGAAACCTTGATTTAAATACACCATTGCATCTTTCCTTTCACACAGTTCCTTGCTACTTCATGTTTTTGGTTATAATTTTCTTCCATATGAAGAGGTTTTCATATATGGTGTCAAAAGCCAAAGTTCCAATGGACAGCCTTTATCACCTGCAATATTAAAAAATAAATACATGGAAATAAAAATTTGTTGTACAGGTTTGGAAATCTAATATCAGATTTCAAGAAGAAAAAAAATCTGTCTTCCATTACAATGCAAAGTAATTTTAAACTCATAAATCCAAAGGTAAAAATGCATAATTTTTAAGTACAACAATTTGATACATGGACGATAACTCACTGTAATAGAAGTCTATAAAAGAATTGTCTCTTATCTACATTTATCGAGAATACACAATTTCTTAACTTGCATGTGTATCCAAATGCATATAAATTAGGTACATTATATATTTAATAAAATTTAGTAATCTATTTCTTTTACATTCCACCAATTATTTACTGAAAAAAAAGATGTGGGTAAATACTAAACTAAAATTGACACCATACTTTAACTATTAACAAAATCAAGTCCTTCTATTATATCACTCACATGTTGATATTGATAATGTAAGACTTGGTATAATATACTGTATAAGAATACTAGCACATAAAAAATTGCATTTATTTATTATTTCTATTACATTAATACTGTAACACGATATAAATAATCCACCCATAATCTGAAAGAATAATATCATAAAAATAATATCAAATACATTCTAAATGCATAAAAAATTAATCACAACTTGCTATAGATTAAAAAATTGGTACTCTTCTATTATCGGGACTGGATTAAGGAATGTATGTATGTATGCACATGTGTATGTGCATATGTGTACACACATACATTTCTGAATTCAGTTCTGATAACTGAAAAGTACCGAAAAATCTTATTTTACAAGAATTTAGGCAGTATTGCTGACATTCAGCTCCCCCTCCGGTCCCTGAAAAACGCTTATTTACGCTCATTTAATTTCTCAGAATAGTAATATGTTTGACAAAATGATTGTGCTTATTTCTTTTCCCAAATAATTTTATTATAAAATTTTGGGTACATACCGTCAGAATAGTAATATGTTTGACAAAATGATTGTGCTTATTTCTTTTCTCAAATAATTTTATTATAAAATTTTGGGTACATACCTATAAGCCAATAGTTTGTCCCAACCTGCAGTGCCAAGAAGTTATTAACTGCACTCTGTCTCCATATGAACGCATCATGAATACAACAAGAAAATTTTGTATTTATTGCCAGGATCTTCATATTATGATCAGAAACCTGTAACATATTAATGTCGTATAAAAAGATCGTATCTAAAGAATAAAGGAAATATAATGCTATCAATAACAGGAAATATAAAGTTTATCAGGATTTTAGAAATACATATGTTTGATAACTTTCAAATGGGTTTTGAAACTTATTAAGCTAAATGATAATAATCTACTTAATATGAAATAAGAAATATTCTACAATATAAAAAATATAAAATTGTTGAGGAATTTAATTAAAATCATTTACTTTACTAAGAAAATAAATAACATAAGCATTATACAAATCTCATTTCCAATTTATGGAAAAACATATTTTTATAGCATTATGAAAGCTGAGTTATTCAAACTAATCCTATTTCAGAAAATTCTCAATACAGAGTTTATAGTTTTACACAGATGTAACAATTCTGAGTACATTCTCATAAAAATATATTAATATAACGTTCTCATTTGTGGTATCAAAAATCAGAATCTGAAAAAGATTAAAATGTAACACGTATTGACTGTTTTTATAAACTGTAGCATTCTGTCACAAGACAAACTTGCAATATTTTCACATGATGCTTCTAAAATAGCATAATAATATACTGATAAAATAAAATGGAGGAAAGAATACTCTATTTTCGAACAACATCATAACATATCCTTCATAAGAAGCAACAGGGTATTTTACATCAATAGGTAAAAAATTACAATCCCATTTCACTTTAATTTTTATGCACTATAATTATAACAAATATTAACAGATGTCTTCAAGAATAATATCAAAATCTAAAATCCCAATAATCATTGTATTTCGTTTCTAAATAATACTCTTCTCTGTTTACTATTATACAATTCAGAAGTTAATTCGAATTAAGTGCTTTGAATGTTTCAAGTGATACATAAAAAATATAAATAAGAAAATTATTCGAAAAGCATAGACAAATTCATAAAAATATTTCTATAACGAAATTGATCATAAAAACAGAAATCATGACACATGCAGAATATAAAAGCAGCAGTTATAAAAATCGGACATTAGTAACTTTCTGATTAAGTTATTTACAATTTTGGACTGCAATTTCAACAATTCAAATAAGTAACTTACTCCTACCACAGGTGGGAAACCAGTAAAAAGTAGTACATTTAATAAACATTCGTCTGACGCCATTTCTTTTCGATCGCAAGACTTTCAAACGGTTGCACCTCACCAGCCGTAAACGAAACGATCGCTACGTCGCACGAAATGGTTTCGATCGGCGCTCGAGAATTGCAAATTTTCCCTCCGTGCGAAAAGCGCGTCATATTGACGTCACTCTCGTATCGAGATCTTCTCGCACGCTAGGAGAATAGGGCCCCGGGTCCTGCAACCACTCTATCTAAGGTCATTATGGTGATACAGGAACTGGACCAAATTGTCGCGAAATGGTCTCCAAGTTGGGCAACTTTTGGTGATTTCTCGCCAAATTTGGTCAGAAAATAAGTCGCCAAAACAGCTGTCAGCTTGGAGATATCTCGCCAGATTAACGAGATACCCATTTATTCAGTGTTAAGCGAACTTGCCTCTATATTCTTACTTTTCCGGCATAGCTTCTCTCTTCTAATTTTGCGCGTTACATTACACAGAATAAATACAACAGTTTCACATGTCTTTGCATTAAAATCATGTGTCTAGGTACGAAATTCGTAACAATATGTAACAGAAGGCATTACGAATTTTTATGTCCAGAATTAAGTAGAAAAGAATCGCAAACGCTGGAGATGCTATGAGTTATATGATTTCTATGGAATCATTTTCGAAAGTTATGCATTTAAAAACTGTCATAGTTGGAATCCGATATAAAAGGAAATTGAGATATATAAGAGCGTTGTTGAACGATGTTTCGCATCGATTTTACATAGAAAAGGAACCTGCAGAAGAATTGAAACTGCCACTCTCTGGGAAAGAAATTTTATCGTAAGGACATTTTGGCGGAGAGAGAACCGTAAAGCAATTTATTGCAGATATGATATACAATTAGAAAGCCTTAAAAAGAAATTTTGATGCATGGTATCGGTAATGGATCAGCCAGTGGTTTGTGCAAGGTTACCAAGAGTTTCAGGTTCACGAGTGACTGAAGAGTTTCCAACACGGAAGCAATAACTGGAGTCACCTATTAAGATGATGCTTGGAGCTAAAGCAATTGGAAAAATAACTCACTGGGCGATTAAATGCTTTTAAACCAGTAATTTCCGCTATAGAGTCAAAATTTGGATGTTGTATTCTAGGTAGACAACGTAGAGAAATCAGTGGGAATACAGAACCTTACCTTAAGTTTATCGAATATAGAAGTACAAAAGATGTGGGATCTGGAGTCATTAGGAATAACCTGTCTGATTGAAGTCAGAACTAAGAATGTTTCGATGAAAAAACTTTTGTGTCACTTCCAAGAAACTATAACCTTTAATATAGATCAACGGTATGAAGTAGCATTACCCTGGATTATCGGACACCTACCTTTGTATTATAATTTAGTCATTCGTAAGTGCCTGCTTTAACTGCATAATGCATTGTTACCTATCTATCGTCTGTCTTTTCCCGCATTTTCCTCCAAGTTTTATGGAGAGTAATAAATTTGAATTCAATAGATTGCTACTAGGAATGTAAAGATTTCTTCCTCAGGTTCTTTCTTTTCTTTTTTCTCTCGATCTCCTTTTCTAAACTTTTATACATTTTTTGCAAACATTTGAATAGTATTCGTATAGCGTCAATATATACTTGCTTGTGTAAGCATAACTGATTTCTCGCCACTTTATTTTTCCTTTGTATATATCATCATTTGCTCTGAATGAAAAACAGGAACGTTTGGTAAATTATAAGGTAAACTCTTGCTGCGTATTTTCTTCTTGTGAGACATGTTATAAAATGAATGATGCTAGCTGTGGAATTTTATGTTTAAATCATAAGTTCTTGAAATAAAGATTTACGATGTAAATGTAGTGTAAGGTATATTTTAATTTTGTACCAGTTATTTAATTCTAAAGCTCTTTTCTATAAATTCTTGTTTCCACTTACAACTCCCTACCAGGATGAAATTTTAGAATCGCATTGAATGGAAATGAGTTAGAAGAAGTATTTAAGGAACGTTCACTTACTTCAACAGAGAATGCTAGGAATTCTTAGTAGCGCGGGTTTGCCTGCCTTTGGGCTAAGTCACTCTTTAAGCTGTTACACTCAGCCATATCATTACGTGCCTTTTGATATTCTTGGCTGGTTTAAATTTTAAGACTAACTACGTTAGATAATTGTGTTTAGCTTCGGCTAAATCTCGTAAGTTAGCTAGCATCATTCATTTTATATTCCCACTGATTTCTCTACGTTGTCTACCTAGAATACACTATCCAAATTTAATTATACACAGTCTAGTCACATTAATGTGACCACCACGTACTTTCCATGTCAGAGTTAAATAACCAATCACGGAAGGCAGGTGGCAGCACAGTGCAGTTGAGCGTATATATAGGGTGTGTGAGGGCTTCGGAAAACATTTCAATCGTTGGCGTAATGCAGAAACGAAGCGATTTATCCGACTTCCAAAAGGGCATGACCATTGGCTTTCGGGCCAAGGGTGGAAGCATTTCCGAAACGGCTGAGTTTGTGAACTGTTCGCGTGCCGCCGTGGTAAAAGTGTACCGTGCATGGCAAAATGGGACTGTCCAAAATCAGCGACGTGGCAAATGTGGTGCACCACGGGCCATAGATGACAGAGGCGAACGACGGTTGCGGAGATGCGTTCGGGCAGATAGACGGGCTACCGTTGAGCAACTGACCACCAAAATGAACCAAGGGGCTACCAAAAGTGTCTCCCAAAGTACTATTCAGCGAACATTGCTGCGTCTGGGCCTCCGAAGCAGACGCCTGGTTCGTGCACCTATGCTGACTGCTGTTCATCGACGGCGAAGGCTAGAATTTGCACGCCAGTACAGCAGCTGGACGTCCACTGAGTGGCGACAGGTTGCGTTTTCGGATGAATCGCGTTTTATGCTCCATCGGACAGATGGACGTTGGCGTATAAGGCGTGAAACCTCTGAAAGGAACCACCCTGCAACCATTGCCGGAACGGTCCAAGCTGGAGGCGGGAGCATTATGGTCTGGGGAATGTTTTCCTGGCATTCTCTAGGTTCACTGATCATTGTGGAAGGCACAATGGATCAATACAAGTACGCATCTGTCCTTGCGGACCATGTTCACCCCTACATGCGCATTGTTTTTCCTCAGGATGATGGCATCTTCCAGCAGGACAATGCGAGGTGCCATACAGCTGCCAGTGTACGTGCGTGGTTCGAAGAGCACCAGGATGAGTTTACCGTCCTCCCCTGGCCAGCAAACTCACCTGACTTAAACCCAATCGAGCATCTGTGGGACCATCTCGATCGAGTTGTTCGCGCCATGGATCCTCAACCGTGTAATCTAGCGCAGCTGGCCACGGCATTAGAGTCGGCATGGCTCAACATCCCAGAGAACACCTTCAGGGACCTATGTGACTCTCTTCCTGCACGTCTCGCAGCAGTCCGCTCCGCGAAAGGGGGTTATTCTGGCTTTTGACAGATGGTCACATTAATGTGACTGGACTGTGTAGTTTAGTTTCTCATTTCTGAGTTAAAGCCCGAATAGAGGCTTTCTGTAAGTCCGAGAAGGGTCCGACTGGTATTATTATTTTAGTGAAATAAAGGGTATTTAACCCTTCTCGAGTCTATGTCTTAGTTGTTCTGAACTCAGCGATATGTCGCTACACAGTTCACTAGATTCCTTGACGTTCATTTTAGACAAAAGGAGTGAAGAATCCTACAGTAGGAATAAAATTAACATTTCTGCTGATATAAGCCAATCTTAATAGTTAACTTTTGTTAAATAGTTTAGTACTTTTCTGTTAGGAAAAATGCAAATGAAATACTTTTCAGCCTTTGTATTAGCGGGAGTAATTTTTTTTCTTTGGGTAGCAAATATTATGCAATTTTTGGAAACTCATAATTTCAATCAACAGGTTTCCAGAAATTTTCGCAAATCAAAAGAAATCGCTGCTAAATTTTTATCTTTGTTTTATTTCATCCACTGTCATTATCTTCATTAAATTTTTAATACCTTAGGGTGTTATTATTTTCATTTAGCTGTTTCGGTCCGGTACTTGAAGACCAGAAAGCTGTTTTCAATCAATTAGATCTAGGCTCTTTCGTATTATAAATATGCATTGCTTATTAGTAACAAAGCATAAGAGTTGTTGCAAAATGCTATTACTTAGTACGAATGAAATTAATTTAAAAATCAGTTTTATTTGTATTTCATGTTATCATTTCACAGCAACTATCTTTTTATGATATTAGTAAAATAAACAAAATAAATTTCTGACAACACAATAATATCGACTGCAAAATTTCTAACTCTGCTTCTTGTGCTCATTGATATCGTCTGCACTGAAGAATAAATTGTAGAGGTGATGATGAAATTTTTTGTATTAATATATAGCTTGCAATCGTCCGTACATAACTCCCCTCCTTTTTAATTTTATTTAAATTACAGTCTTTTTTTTTTTTTTTTTCAGGGATAAAGCCCTTTTTCATGTTATCATGTTTACCTGTTTATACTATTTTATAGTTAAAAGGAATGCAGAAACAGATGCCAGGGCCTTCGAAATTCAAATACTTTTTTAATTGAGTTTAAAATTTATTTCACATATAAGATTTAATTTTATGAGGTGGCAAGACTAGGTGTTTCCATCGCTCATTTAACAGTAAAATGCTCTCTTCGGTGTTAAACTGCTACAAGTATTTTGTTTTTTCCATCAAGGTACAAATATCTCTTTCCTACCTCCATATTTTGGTGTTAAACTGTTGCAACTATTTTGTTTTTTCCATGGAGGTACAAATATCTCTTTCCTACCTCCATATTTTTTTCTTAGCCGTTGTAAAATGTTCTTAACATTAAGAACATACGGAAAACTTCCGAACAACTGTCATACAATAGATGGCAGCACGTGTACATTTTTCACTAAGTACGGCTAAGATTCAAGGTTATTTTAGGCCTATTGCAATAGATTATTTGTCTACTGACCCTGAATTTTATCAATGTAGCAATCTAACTGCTGTTTAAAGCTTAAATAGTGGATTGTTATTCTTAGAAACTTAAATTGAATTCTTAAACGTTCTTATTTAGCATTTGCTTCACAGTTAGTTTAATATAAGTTAGATGCTATAAATTTTAATGAATTAAATAAAAAAAAAGGATGCCGTTTATGAAAACTTCTTAATCTTCGTGCTAGGGTACCCTAATAAAATTTAATAATACTTCAAACAAAGAACGTCGTTAGAATAGTTCCTAAACAAAATAGTATTGCAACACAAGGATTATTTCACTTTCTGGTGGAACCTGCTGCCATCTGTTTGAGAAACTAGGAACCGGGTAAGTCAGCTTTATCTAATTTCGTCACGCCCTAACTGTGAGTGAGTTGCATTTATTCCATTCTCTGATGTATTAACATTAGTTTATAAAGCGATTTTAGTTATTAGTTAATAAGCTTATTTATTACATCTAAAAATCATACCAGAAGTCATATGTAGGTTCAAAGAAACACATTCCTGGTTATTTTAGTGTTTACTGAAACTATAATTCCCGTAGTTTCAAGGACGAACATTATTTGCATTTTCACATAAACTTGTTAAAGTTGAAACTTGTTGCAGCCAGTCTACCGTACTTAGGGCAGTATAGTGAGTGGTCGCGAGAGATGAATAGATATTATGCGATCAGGAACTTACGCTGAATATTTTCGAAGGACGTGCTGCTGAACACCAAATTTTTAAAAGAATTATGTTAATGAATGGAAGTTTGAATACTAATAGAAAGTTGGCTGTAGTATTTGCGTTTTAATATATTGTCAAATACCGTATAACATGTAAAATAATGAAATTCACATATTCGCCAGATTTAAGTTCATAATTCTTTGCTTGATTGATATATATATATATATATATTTCCAAGTATAATCATTAAATAAATTAAATTAATCACTTATTATTCATCATAGTGCTGGTAGATAAAAATAGATATGATAAAAATAGGTCTCTTTCTCGTAAGTTGAATACTGGTAGAGTTAATGCGGATATTGGAAAAATTAGCGACTGTGTTTTAAGTTTCATTCATCATGTTACAAACACCACTAGGAATACATGGTAAAAATTTCACGGAAACACTGATTTTCAGTCTCAAGGAAAAGTAAAGAAAATTCAACTCAAATAATTCATAGGACTAATTTTAATAGATTTAATAAAATTTCAACGAAACTGGAAATTTCTCTGAGTTCAGAAAGCTTATAAGTTATTATCGGAAAGAAGCTTTTTCACATTTTTCAGAACACATGGTGTTTTGAGGGGGGGACTTTTGTTTCCTTTGTGTATTGGCTTTTTGTGATTTGTGACTGTTCTTTTTTTTATTACAATAAACTGAGATATCGATGTTTGCTTTATATGGCGTTCATACGAAAGTTTGAATGCTGCCTATATGCGGTCGCGTCATAAATTTCGAACCCCTCTAAACACGGGGGGGGGGAACTGAAAAAGACAAAACCCTCCCTTTCAAGTCGTGGGGAAAATGTAGAGATCGTTTAAACATCTACCTTCTCTGTATTCAGTTTTATACGGAGGAAAATGAGAAAACACATTGAATTCTTCGAATGAATGTAATTTTGTACAATGAAAATGGATTATTGAACGATAAACTGTAAAGCAAATAATATCTTTTTTTTTTTTAAGACATAGGAGTAGAAGAACAGATATTTGTTACATCAATGAATCTGTAGTAAATATTAAGTTTTGCATTTCGAATGCTATGTTAGATGTATGCGAAGTACGAGAACGTATCTGAGAATCTAAGAAAAAATCTCAACCCAAATGGCTTTCAACCTTTTCAAGGCTAACGACTGTTAATTACACTGCGATTGCTGCCTTTTGGTTAATTTTCTATTGCCATATAAACATTAAATTGTTTTTAGTTTAAGACTTATGAATAAAGTAACGCAAACTAGAATGCAGAAAATTCTTCAGAATGAAGTTAATAATACTGAAAAATACATTATTGATGCACTTTCTGATTATATATGTAGTAGTTAATATGGAATCCTTAAAATTATATATATTTATGTATAGGTATATATAAATGGAACAGAATCTAGAACAAGGTATAAAATATCAAAGAAAAATATCTTTAATATGCAGTGTTCATTAACGTAAATATATTTACGTAATATCAATATAAATGCTTAATTAGGTTTTAAAGCAATTAGAAGTTTTATGTTACATATATACATATAGCTATCTATAAGATTTAGTTCCTTGCAGTAAATTGCTGTGAGATGAGTGCTTGACTAGGGAAGACATTATGTATTGGATAAGTGCTTGATTGGGAAAGACATTATTTTACTATTGTTTGAGTGGATTGAGGATTAGAAGATTACTGAAAATATCAATTATGTAGCAGAAGATGCCAGGAGCTTTTGAAGACTCACAAAATCACTTGATATTCCAAATATATTACTTGTTGCACTTCACAGTGGGGAATCACAAAATCTGCACCCCACAATTTTGATCATGGCTCATTACATTTTTAAAAAAGCAGCCGAGCAAGGTAAGCAATCGTTTAGGTAACAAGCATATGCAGAGAAAGAGGGTAGTTCGGTTGCAACGGTATTTATGGTAAAATTTTTTGTTAATCTCATTAGCTAAAACTTACAGACAATGCAGATGTTTTAAGATGGCATAATGCGGAATTAATTTTCAGATATGACGCAGTTTAGAGAAAGTTATTACTAGAGAGGAAGTACCGAATTTAAAAATGAGCAATTAAGAGGCATTTTAAATTATAATTTTTATTTGCATTCCTTTTATCTTACATGTAAATATATATACCATTTTATAAGTACACATAAAATATAGCAGTTTTGTATACATAAACTATAGCATATATATTGTTTGTCTGGTTTGTTTGATTATAGCAAAACACTCGACGGCTATTTGCCTAGGGTAAGGATGCCTCGTAGGAGGACTTTCTAAGCAAAACTGACTCGTATACACGTTACACATGGGGAAAACCGCGAAAGCGCCAATACAACCATCCCGTTCACCGGGATTCAAGCCCCGGATCGACCTACCAATGTTCAACGACTTTACCGTTCAGCCGCTAGTAAACCCCCCCCCTCCACACACACATCCACACATATACGTTAATTATATTTATACGTCGTTTATAAAGTGTAATTGAGTGCAGTTTAATCATAACGATTTGTAAAATATTCTACGAAAGTACTACGCTTCGTAGACTTTTTGCAAGCTTCATCATATTTGTTAAAGACACTGGCAATGCTAATTCCATTTCCAAGCCGTTTATGTACCTTATTTTTTCTGCTCTGAATTACATTCAGAGAATTATTTCACCTGATTATAGCTGAAAATGCAGTTTTTTAATGAAGAATTTAAGGATAAGAAGATAATTAAGTTCTTTTCTAATTATTCCTGAAGCATTTAGATTTAAAAAAAAAATAGGCACATTAATATGGTCACTGAACTACACTGTACAATGAGCAATGAAAATTTTAACAAAGGTTTCGTACTTTATCTTATGAAAACAAAGTATCAGAAGTTAATTAAACCTTTCACTTCTAAAAAAATAGAAAATACAAATATTTGTTAATAAAAAGAAAATATCTTAATAAAAATTTTAATTTCAATTGACAGAAATACAAGAATTACAAAATATTGCAGAAGTTACTAAAAATAGCGAATAAACTTATTCGACACAAGCTCGCTAAATGTAAAATAGATTGTATAGTCGGACAGCTCTCCTTGTCTCAGAAATATACGGTTCATGGAGTTTAAAAGTTATTCAGACTAACGTGGAAAGTTCAGAGAGTAACATGTATTTTCCTTTGAATGAATAAACTAGCCAAAAAAAAGGGGAGCACTTGAAAATTAGATGTAAATTTAACCAATGGATTGAACGAGCCCTCCTACAGCCTACCACTAAGCATTTTAGTGGATTTCCTCATGGTATGTAAATATAAGGCCATTTTTTTTCTAGAAAATTCTCCATGAAATCATGCCTAGCCAACCCTCATATGCTTTGCCATATTCGACTAAATAAGCACACAAAACGGTTAAGATGATTAAGTAATTAATTTCATGTTAAATGATACGAAGCTTTTCAAAAACTAGGATACGTTCCGTAAACAATTAGTGCTGTTCAACTGGAATTGGATCGGATTATTTATTTATTTATAGCAGTGCTTTTCAGCCTCGTGACTTACATGCATGTATTGTTGGGGGGTGCGGAGGAAATTCCTAGACGAAAATAATGAAATGTTAATAAACAAATAAATATAATCATTAAATTCATTTGATAATTATAATTTAATTTGCAATTATAAGGAGATATACCTTATTAATAATTCAAAATATGCATACTGATATTATTAAACTGTTTAATAATACCTAAAAGAACACTTCAAAACTTTTCTCATTCTCTATAATTTGTCTCCATTCTGATACCATGTACATCCTTGTATACATTATTGACTGACAGTGAAGAACAGAGGAGAACTCTGTAGCTCCATTCAAGTTTTTATTTCTGATATAGTGATACTGAATGACACCTAAAAACACTTTTCGTTTTACAATATATCTCTCCTTATGATCCCTAAAGTACCCGTTTATTTTCCCCTCCCTCATTAGTGTCAGACTTTCGTTCTTGACCGCATATGCGTCGCCACCGAAATTTTAACTGCAGTTTATAAAATCATCCTAAACAAAAACAAATATCCATGCTAAACTGTGCCTAGTTTTTTTACTGTTTACTGTTATTTAAATTTATTATCTATTTGTGGAATCATCAAAGTTATGAAGGTCTCTAAAGGCAGCTGTCGCGTTATAAAAACATGTATGTAATTTATAAATCAATTATATATTTTATTGCCTTTTCTTATCATATCTTTATAAAGTTTTACAGGTATTTGCACTTGTTTATTTTAGTAAATATGTATCCTTTATCTCGTATGTGAATATTCTGTATACTTTTCATAATATTATATATAAATTCTATAATTCGAAATGCATGAACTCTATAGATTGCCGTCATGAACAGGAACAAAAATTAATGAATAAAATAATAAGCAAAGCAATAAATAATGAATAACTAAATAAAATATGCAGAGATAAGAAATATTTATAAATTAAGTTAATAATAGTTAAGTCAATTATAGAAAATAATGTTGAAACAATTAAGAAAAATAATTAACAAATGAAAAATAATTTCATAATAACAAGGCATGATATACATGATAAAAATAGATTTTCTTTCTCTCTCTCTCTCTTCCTCCCCCCTAAAATGGCTGTATACTTGAACGCATTAGGAATAGACGAACCGATCTGTCATTTAGCCTTCTAATTACCGAATACGTTGCGCACTGTACACTGGTATTACGCTCGCGAGAAGCCGAAAGGGCAAACTAATAATCAAGCTTTGCTTTGATTCAGACCCTCATCCTGCAGTTCAGACTAGCAGTTAGCTTCCGCTAACCACTCTGCAGACGAGAGATAAAAGTTACGCCGTGCAAGAAAACAAACAAACGTTGGCAGTCAAAGCCAGGTTACGAAATTGTGATCTCTAACCAGGTAAATGGTCTGATCAAATTATCTTCTGAAATGATTTGGTAACTATGAAAAATTTACAGCATCACAGCTAAGTCCAGTTTTGAAGTTCAGTAATGTGGTCCACTGTTGGGTCTATTTTCAAGTTATCATGGATCAGTTCGTTTCTAATCAGATAGTGTGAATTTACAATTCTTCTCCTAATCTTTTTCTGTACTAGCTGAAGTTTTTGGAAGTCTATCTTTGAGGCTGACCGCGCAGACTATAGATGTGTAGCATAAAATTGGCTTTATAATGCATAGGTAAATCCTACTCTTTTTTTTTAGAGCCTCTCTATAGTAATTCTCAAGGAGCACAGACAGTTGATCGGCGATACCACAGGCTGCTCCTATGACGTGCTTAATATGACAAGTCCACGTAAGCCTTTGGTTAATAATAGCATCTAGATAACTTACATTATTTACTCGTTTTACAACTTCCCCGAATAAGTAGAGGTTGTTCAATGCTATATTCCGAATCTTGCGTCTACTTACCAATTATGAGCTTAGACTTTGAGCCATTTATACTTATTCTCCATTTTCTGCACCAGTCCTCAATATTTAAAACAAAGTCCTGGATTAGAAGACGGCATTATTGGGTTGGATAGAGCTAACGTCTACCGCCGTATCGTCGGCATAGCAAGCTAACATAGAGTTATGATCCAGTTTACCTTTGGGAAAATCGGTAACGTAAAACAGCTAGAGAAAGGATGTAATACAGGAACCCTAGGGCACTCCTGCAGTGATGTTTTTGAAGGTTGAAAATAGAGATTTCATGGGTTGACATTAAAGGTTCGGTAGATAATGTTATGTATTACTTATTTCAGTTGTGATTTAAATTGTTTTAAAGGTAATGATTTAACTTATTTTGCTTCAGACTTAAAGATTAATTTGTTTTTATTTTTGTAGTTGAACTTAAGTTTCTTTGGCTTGTTGAAAAGTAATTGTAGTCATTTAATTTGTTCTCTTGACAGTTTTGGTTAACGCTGATTTTTTGTTGCTTGAGTAATTAATTTTTCTTCTTTTCTTTTGGTTGGTTAACTATTTAAATTTCTGTTTAGTTAATTTTTTTTCTTAACCTTGGTTGTTAATGTTAATTTCTTGATAAGTTGACCCTTAAGGTCAATCTTTTAAAGTTTTGTTTACGCAGGTTGGTGTTTAAAATTTTAATGTGCCCCCTTTTTCTGCTAAATTTGGGATCCATATTTTCTGACTATGGTGGTCGTTTTGGTGTTGTGGAGAACATAAAAAAATTTTCATACTTGATTATTGTATTTTAACTGAAGTAATTTTTATTTCCTTACTATGGTGGTCGTGTTTGGTGTTGTAATAAACCCAAGAAAATTATCTATGTAATTATTATATTTTTATTGAAGTACTTATCAGCATTGAAGTTAATTTGTGTGTAAAATCAATAACTAATACCTATTCCTTCAAAAACTTTTCCGTTGCCTTTCCAAATAATTTACGAGGTTGTTTTCGATTTCTTCACCCGCTAGACGGTAGTCTGTGAAGCATCTGTCATCATTGAAACGTTTTGCACCCTGCTGAAGAGGCTAATTCCAACACTACTAACCCTGCGTCAAGGTCGAGGGGACGGGGTGTTTTGCTTACTTGCAGGCTTTTTCTATGCTGGAGTGGGACCCCTCGACGAGGCTAGTTCTGTTGTGAGTTGATTGACCTTGGTGTATCAGCGATTATTCGCCAATTTCTGGAGTTCATACTACATTGGCTTCACCTTCCTGCGTGTTTTCCCCCTGGGGTTGCCGGGCTGTTGGCGGTTTTCCTACCATCTAAAATCGCCAATCGAGCAGTTTTGGCGAATGGAGTAAAAAGCCTAGGAGCTAGCGACGAGAGCAGCGAGACACAGAGACGGAGATTGGAGCTGGGAGAGACAGAAGTGGGCGACGACGAGTAAAGTACTATCTGGAGCCACGAGAGTTGCTGTCTGCGTTCATAGAACGATGTATGAAGGAAATGGAGGAGAGAAACCACCAAGGTTGGGCGATGAAATGAGGACGAACCCCACGTAGAAGGGGCGGAAGGCTCCGAAGCTACCTTTTCCTATTGACTTTCATTTGATATTGAACTTAAAACATAAACATAAACTCTTAAGTTTAAAAACTCCAACAAGAAAATGGTGCCGTGACCTCGCGAATTTTGTTATATGCAATTTGTATTTTATTTTGTATCTGGTATGCACGAAAAAGGTGCCATGTATTCTAATTTATCATTTTTGGTCCAGTGTAATTTTTAAAATTGCTTTTGCTAAGAGTGGTGGCAGTGTTATTATTAATTACTGGTATTATTTTCTTTATGTTGATAATTGATATGAATAATATTTCATGGTATGATATTTCATAGTATAATATTTTTATGAGTACTGTTAAAAGTGCTGTTAATTGTGTAATTAAGCTACACTATTTTGCTTATATATATTTTGCTGTACTGTTTACCAGTGTTACATTATTTACACAAATTTAGTAGTATTGTATTATATTGTGTTACACATTTATGAGTTAAATTGGTTAATATGCCTACAAAAAGGAAGAGTTTAACTCCAGCAGCAACTAGAATGCCTGTAATTAACCGTTTAACTGGGGGTCGGAATCCTCAGGCTACTGCAAATAGAATCTCAGTTTTGGGGGCTGATCCCTTGGTGTCAATTCCCACTTTTACTGGTTTACACTTTTACTCCCACTTTTACTTTACCACTTTTACTACTACTCAGCTTAATGATTTTCTGGACAGAGTCAATTTAGTTGCAGCACATGTAGGCTGGGCTGACTCTGATAAGTTGACTGCTATTCGTGTAAAATTAGATGGAGAAGCTGCTGCGTTTATTCGCAATAACCCTCGTCTCAAGAATGAGACTAAGTTGGAAATTGTGGCTGAGGCTTTAAAGGACAGATTTGCTACTGTTCAAAATTTACATGCTAATATTAGAGCATTAATTCAAGCCTTTCAGAAGCCTAGAGAAAGTGTTAGGCAGTTTGCTGCTAGAATAGAGGCACTCTCTTGTAAAACAGTACCTGTCGATAAAGTGGAAGATCCCACTGTGGAAAGTCAGAGACTTGATTTACTCTTGTCTGTTTTTCTTGAGGGCCTTCATTTACATTTGAGGCGACTGTTATTACCACAGAACCACAAAACATATGTAGCAGCTAAGAAACATGCTATAGCAGAAGAAGAAGTTTGGTTTAAAACCCATGCAGATGAGCTTAATAATGTTCACTCTGTAGAAGTGAATGCAGTTTCCACTCCAGGTGTTACAGTTAAGGCTGCACAGGCTAATAGTTCCAAAGATGAACTCACAGCAGCAATTAAAGCACAACAGGAAAACATAGTTACTTTAACTAACATGTTAGGAAACTTGCAAACTCAAGTACAATCATTGATGTCTAAGTCTACAGCTAAGAGTAGACAGGTTGGCCCTCGTTGTTATAGATGTAATAGGTTAGGCCACTTAGCGAGGAATTGTATGGTAAATCTATCTCAGGGTACTAACAACAATGTTAGAACTAGACAGTATGGTAATGCTCGACAGCTAGGAAATGCTAGTGTAACTCCCAACGCACACCAGGTTGCAGGGCAGGTTAATTCGAGGAACACTACTCAGTTAAATCCTCAGGCTCCAGTTTTTAACCAGAATTTAAACTAGTAAGGGGTAGGGAGAGCAATTCCTTCAGTTCATCCCATGAAGCCCTTTTGAAGGTACCATCAGTGTATTCAGTTTCTTTAGGTGAAGCACCTCTTCCTATAGTAAATGGCTCAATTTTGGGTAATAAACTCAAATTTTTATTAGATTCAGGAGCTACTGTAAATTTACTAAATGCTAGGTATATGAAATGTTTTGGCAAGAAAGTAAAAATTGAAACATGTGAAACTTATTTAAAAGGCATTTCAAGCAACAAAGTGTTAGTTAGGGAAAAAGTTTTGTTACCTGTCAAATTTCAGGATCAGATTTTTCAAACTGAATTTCTTATTATTGATAGTTTATCTGATCACTATGGTGCACTTTTAGGAACACACTTTTTAAGTCTAAACAAACTTTGTATTGATTTCAGTTCATCAAATTTGATAGGTCCACACATATTGGTGCCTTTGCACCTTCACATGTCTGCGCCAAGTGCTGATGCTTCAATTAATTGCATGTCACCAAATAACTCGACTAATGATATCTTTTGCTATTCTGTGGAAAAGCATAAACTTCCTCCTTTCTCTGAAAATATTCTAAAATTTTCAACTTCCCTTTTACCTTTTTCTCAACCTTCTGTACTTATTGAACGTCTTCCTCACCATCAGCACGCCAAATTCAGTGTAGCACGTTCAGTGAATAGTAAACAACGTTCAAATGAATTTTTTATTAAAGTGGCACATTTCTCTCCTGATATTGTACACATTAACAAAGGTATGAAACTAGCCACCTTGGCTCCTGTTAATGTTAAAATACCTGATATTCAGCCAGTATTTTCTACGAGTCTCTAGACTGGTGAGCAGTTTGAATCCTGGGGAGGTCAGTTTGACTTAAGTCATTTACCTGAACAACAGAGACATGAACAAAACATTTTTGCTTCTTCTGTCACTGAACTTACTGGTTGTGATACAATTTTACACAACATTAATTTAAAAGACAACATTCCTGTCAGACAGAAACCTTACAGAGTTCCTTATCATTTAAGGCAAGAATTAGATAAGCAGATTGCTGAGCTGTTAGAGGCAAAAATTATTGAAGAAAGTGATAGTGCATATTCTGCTCCTGTGATTTTAGTTAGAAAGCAACATGGGAGTTATCGTTTAGTAACAGATTTTAGGAAATTGAATGAGAAAACAGTTGAGGATAGTTTTCCATTACCTAACATGATAGAATTGATTGAAGGTTTAGGGAATGCTGAAAATAAAAACCTTAATTTGTTATGAAAATAAAAACCTTAATTTGTTGACTCATCGCATCGGTGGTATTTTTTAATGTCATGCTGAGATGAATAAAGACACTTACTTTCTTCTAAT
>KK118537.1:0-12731 GCA_000611955.2 Stegodyphus mimosarum
CGCCTCCCGATTTGCACCGCGCACCGCCTCCTGTCGGTGAACTGTCCGTTTCACACTACTAATATAGTATTACACTCTACCACTAAAATTAAGAAAATAGACTTTTAAAAAATGAAATGCTGATAAAAAATGTATAAAAGCTTATGAAATAAAAAAAAATTTAAATGAATAAGTAAACTTCATTGAAAATAATTTTAAATGCTAATCAAACCATAAACTGTACGCAAGAAAGGAAAATTATGTGATGTAATGAAATTGTTTCCAAGCGAAAGGAAGAACCGGTATTCCACTTTCTGCTTCACCGCAAACTTTTTCTTCCTTTCTTTCGTTCTTTTTTTTTTTTTTTTAATGCCGAAAACCACCTACCACCTAATCAGTATCTTTTTATGGTTCTTGTTTTGAAAGAAGCAAAAAGTTTTTTCTCCTTAATATACAAAAATTTCAAAGCGTAGTAACACACACATTTTTAAATGTTGAAATTTTAAAACAATGGACATCAAAAAGTTGCAAAACTGAGCGATTTTCGAAAATCCACCAGAAAATAAGAACTTATGTAAAAAAATTTCATACAAATTTCACCTAAAAGGTATTTTTACCGCCGCTGTACTCGACGGTGAAAATAATAAAATTCTGACAATTTTACTTTGTACGTTAACCGAAGACGTGTGAAAAATCATTTCAACATTAAATTAAAAAAATCTAAATCGAATTTTGAAAAGATCGCTTCACCGCATCATATTGTCATCCACGAATTGTGTGTGTTTAAAATCTGAAATCGATTTTATAGTAGTAGTTTTGATCAACTCGATTTGATCCAGAAGTAGTTTGAAATTCGATGACAAGCTTTTTTTTTTTGACAAGCACCACGAGCGAATTAAATAAAAGCTTAATAAAAGAAAAAAGATGCAAATGAAAATTAAAAATGCCTTATTATTGCATAAGAGTATGCATTGTTTTATACACGTGGGAGTTTAATTCATGAAAATGATGCTTGATGCTATAACAATTATTTAACTATAATAAGTAATAGATACTGTTATGGGTTTCGCATTTAGTTCCCTATTTTCGGTTAGATTTGTAATCAAAATTGTTTTATTTCCCCGTGTAATGCAGCGCGTAACAAGTTTTAAGAGAAAGCTACGCCGAAAACGCAAAAATACACGAGTACGCGAATTTAATAAATAGACATCTCGTAATTTATGTTTGCACTGAAATAATGCAATTGCGTATTAGCTGTAATCGTAATTCTACTCTTTTACTTTCCAGACACCTCGAGAAATTACAAAAAGCTTCTTGTGACTCATTAAAAAGCCTATGAAAGCCGGAGAAAAACATCTCAGTTCAGTTGTTTATAGTTCGACCGCCACATCTGCGACCATGAGCGCAAACGTGCAGGTCCCATTCGGACCGAATTATTCTCAAAATAGGGTGGAAGGATGGGGACTTTCTTTTCCTCCAGCATATCTCTTCCCGGAGAAGAGAAGACTTTCAGATGACCTTTCGCGTCGCAGCAAGTAATAACTCCCCTTTTGGACGAGTGTATGTGTTTCCGCAGAATGCCAGCCAAGATTGCGTTTGAGACGACCGAACTATACTAAGTTTTTGTTGTTCATTATAACGAATTCGCGGTGAGATCGGATTAGCTTTTTCTGCACTTTGAATTGTGTTCTATTTCACGTTTTAGTCGTTTAAAATATAACTACTGTGTGATATTGTACGAATAACTGTGAGGAAAATTTTCAGCATTTTGTTTTATTTCTTGTGATAAGAATAAATTTTATTAACTTTTCATCAACTTGTGCATTCAATCGATTGCAAACCCGTACGCACGCAATAATACTTTCTATTCAACGCTTATCATCTAAAGTTGTGTGAAATATGTAAATATATCAATATTTAAACTAAGACTAAAAAAATTATTAAATTTAAAAAAAATCTAAAAGCTTTCAGATTTTATATTGTGGCCAAAGGAGCGTTTTTTCAACGTTTTGTGTGTAATCTTTGTTTATTAAATATCATGTTCTTCGCATTTAAACCATAAAACTCAATTCAACAGCAATATTGCAAAATAATTTAAAAGAGCATACCTTTAGAATTTCCGATACACAGTCTCGCGCGCTGCAGATAAAAATGTCTTTTTTTTTCGTACAGTGTTGCCATTGCTCGCTTTGAAATCTTTGAGTTTCTTAGTCAAAAAATCATAAATGCTTTACAAAATATGAAGTAGACAATAAAACAAATTTGGGCTTCCAGACGCCCATAGGAGTGGGACCATAGGAGTCTCCGGGTGGAGACTCACATTATTCAAAATTGGATGGCTCTAGGTTATATTGTTTTATCAAAATGCGAGAAACATACATACATTTATGCAGATTCGTCATTATTTAATTTCTTCATATTGTTACGAAATGTCCAGGCGCGGTAAGATAGCTTCCCGGCAAAACAGGTTTAGGGTTACCAGAAAATGCTAGGGACGGCAGGGTTGCCACATTTGGCAAGAAATCGCCCTTTTGGCCACGTTTAGCGACCGACAAAATTGGCGATATGTCATAGACGGATGGAGAACCTTCTGGAACGAATTCTTACTAGTTTAGCACAGAACGTTCTTCGGGAGCTGTATTGTAGCGTATCGTCGAGTGCATCGCGAGTTGCGGCGTGGAGAGTCTCGAGAGTACATAGAGTTCCGAGAACGATCGAGCAGAGTCGGGAGCTGTACTCTGGTGCTTTGCCGTGAAGCTATCTACACCGTTACAGCCTGATATTCTGAAGGTTGTGTTACAGCGTGTTTATAGTAGTTCTTCGACGACTGTAAAAGTGTTTTTGGAGCTGTCTTGAAAAATACTGGCGAATAAAGTGTGTTTTGATATTTCATCAAGTAGTGTCGTCGTTATTCACTCCAAATCCACGAACCCTTAACATACGAAGAAGAAAAGAAGAGAAAAACACAACAATATATTACACAAGGCTCTAATATTTGGTGGCAACAATTTCAAAAATGATTCGCCTCTTATAGTGAATCGACGCAAAATACCAAAACGAAATTAATAGCCCTTCTGATCTAACGCCCCTTTGGGCTAAAAATTAACTCCATTTTCGTATGAACTAGCACTAGCAAAAATAACATTGTCCAAATCATTGATATTATATTGACACTGAGTGAGTATTGACATTAATCATTGACACTGAGTGTATATTTTGGAAATTGGACATTTCCCAAAATATACACTAACGCGGGACATTACAGTGTAATCTGGAACTATCTTGCTAATTCCGTGACATCCGGTGTCTCTAAAGATTTATGTATTGTAAGGTTTTAGTTTAAACTAACAAAGATTTATGATAATTTCTCTTTCCTGTGAACTCTTATTTCAACTTCCCGTTAGAATGAGCGCGCGTTTCAGCTTTATTCTAATTTGAAGTGGAGCCAAGTTTTGTATTTAAAGGTTAGCAAGGAACTTCTCAGGGTGAGAGAGCTTTTAGTCTGAGATCACTGTGACTCTGTTCGACGTTCGCCTGACTAGCTAATATTTAAATTCTAAGCCTTAGCGCTGTTACGTTATTACTTATTGAAGAAATCTAAGTGTGTTAGTGTTCGCTAATCCTTGCTACGCACCATTGATCGTTTAGCATAGAGGCCAACCTCGCGTTTATAGCTCTGAGAGCAACGACTTCTTAATTTTCTACTTAACTTTATTTTAATTTATTTGATTGTTCAGTTTAGACCCAAGTGCGGTCATTATTTTCTGTTATCCCTTCCGAGTTGGGAAGTGGCTGTAAATAGTAGTTTTAAAAAAGGGTAATTTTAATCCTTCCGTACGTACAGTTATTCTACTACTTAAACACAGTTATTCTACCACAGAACATAGCTGCATTCAGCTCCCTGTTCGAGATCAGGACTTTAACACTATCACGACCATGTTCGCCAGAAGTATGCACAGAACACACAGTCCTGACAGTATAATTCAAAATGGGTTTGCCCTCTACAAAAATAATTTTAGAAGGACATCCATACAAACCTAAAATTTCCCATTAAAATTGCTTTACTTCTTGATTTATTTTGGTTTCTGTATAGCTAATCGTGGTAAAAAACAATAAAACGAGGAAAGTAATCGTAAAACTTATTTGAAATCTCAAAGCTGTGGACAAACAACGGATATTGAAAGCACTTTCACTATTGTAAAGACAAAGAAAGTAAATAAAAAGTAAGAACACTGGAGTCAGTGCAATTGCTAAATTGCATCAGCAAAATGTGCGGCAATTTAAGAATTATTCATTATCTTTTGTTTATTTTATTGCACTGGATTCTTTGCATAAGAATCATGCATTGTTATTCTAACCTTCGTTTATACAATTGCACCATCCAGAGTGAAATGAGTCCATTTTTTATAATTTAGTCTCACAAATAAAAGAGTTTTATTTATGCTAACAAGATAGTTAAAAATTTTATAGTAGGTGCTCAAACTGCCCTTTTGGATTAAAATTCCCTAAGAGTTCATGATTCGTGTCTAGTTGAACACAACGATAAAATATTTCGCAAGTCCTATTATATGCAAACGCTCTGGGAATTTAATGCCCGTCTAATTAGCTTCTTCTTTCACCAGAGTAAATGTCAGATCACACGTTTACAAGTTTTTGCAAAGATTAAATTAAAAGCATGAAGTAAAAATGCTTTGAAATGCATTAGAGTTTTAATTTGGCAGAGAAAAAAAATATTTAAATTTTATTTGCCTTCACAACTACGTAGGATCAAAAGATCTTCATTAGATTTTTAAGCAATTGTTTGGAACTCGTTAAATGAAGAACGTATACCGATTTTTACTCCAAAGTGGGAATTTGCTCAAAAGAGCTATTGATTTCGTTTTGGCATTTTGCGTTGGTTCACTGTAAAAAAATGAACCACTTTTCCAATTGTTACCACCAAATATTAGAGCCCTGCATTATATTTAAAAAATTTAAATAATGAAGAATCTGCATGAATGAATGTATCTCGCATTGTGAAAAAACAAATGTTCCTAGAGACATAAAATTTTGAATATCATAGTCCTCAACTCGAATATGGGCATCTGAAAGCCAAATTTGTAATTTAGGATTTGTTTTATTATCTATTTCACATTTTGTAAAACTTTAACGAATTTTTGATTAATAAACTCAACGATTTCAAATCGACCAACGGCGACATTGTACGGGGGGGGGAAATTCAATTTCAAGTTAAATAATTTGATAACATATCATTGAATCTAAAAGGATAAAAATAAAAAAAATCTGACAGCTTTCAGATTTTTAATTTTTTATGGATTATCTTTATTAAATATCATGTTCTTCGCACTTAAACCATCAAATTCAGTCCAACAGCAATATCGCAAAATAATTTTAAAATGTGTATATCTTTAGAATTTCCGATACACAGTTCCGCGCGCTTTAGATAAGAAGATTTTTTTTCCTCATAGAGAGTTGCCATTCCGCGCTTTTAAATCGCTCGAGTTTGTTCATCAAAAATTCGTTAAAGTTTCACAAAATATGAAATAAATAATAAAACAAATTCCAAATTTGGGCTTCCAGATGCCTATATTCGGGTGGAAACGTACGTTATTCAAAATTGGATGGCTCTAGGTACAGTCGTTTTATCACAATGCGAGAAACATAGATACATTTATGCAGATTCTTCATTGTTCAATTTATTTAAATATAATGCAGGGCTGTAATATTTGGTGAGAACAGTTTGAAAAGTGAACCGACATTTAAAGTTTTCAATGCAAAATGCCAAAAAGAAATTAATAGCCCTTTGGGCTAAAAACATTTTTATCCCTGCCGCAAGAGATTGTCTATCGGAAATTCTAAAGATACGCTGTTTTTAAATATTTTATGATATTGCTGTTGAATTAAATTTTATGGTTTAAGTGCGAAGACCACGATATTTAATGAATAAAGGTAACACACAAACGCCCCTTTGGGCGTAATACAAAATCTGAAAGGTTACAATATGACGAAAATATATTACCATTAACTCATACTAGGGTGAAAGAAACTTAAGAAATTTTGATAATTTTTCAGAAAAAATCCAGGGAAAAATATGAGTTGAATATTCATCGTGATTTTAAAAACAATTCTTAACCTCCTTTACTTAAATGACCCACAAAATACTATTGTTTCCTTTGAAAATGGAACAGTTAGGAGTTATAATATCAAAAGCATTTGGTCTAATATAAAGCATTGAAAAGTTTAACCACATTCCATCATAGACAGAGTACTTCTAAAGTAATACACCTACCTAAGCTGTAACATTACTTAAGGCCACAGACACAAGTTATTTTATATATCTGGGAAACAAATTTCATGACATTAAGTGATGGTCAAATGAGAGAAAAATTTGTTTGAGGCAACAAAATACAAAATTACTTCTGTGCGAGAAATTCAATCAGTGTTTGAAAGAAGTTGATATGGCAAGTTTGCAAAAAATTGCTTAAGTACACAAATAACTATGAAAAAGTAGCGGATGATATTCTGAAATCTTATGAAGGCATGAAATGCCAAAATATTCTTCAAGATTCACTTTTTACATCCCTGACCTAAATATCTTCCTCCCCAGTTTCGAAGTTATGATAAGACTGCGTGAGACCCTTTCATCAGGAAAATTCCTAATACTGAAAGAGGACATTTTAGTTTCTGAAATACCAATGAGCTGTCTGTTATCGGGACCGGATTTTAAAATCTATGTATGAAAAAAAAAAAAAAAAAAATTCAGATTTTACATTACGCCCAAAGGGGTGTGTTTTTAATGTTTCGTGTGTTACCTTCATTTATTAAATATCATGCTCTTCGCAGTTACACCATAAAATTCAATTCAACAGCAATATCGAAAAATAATTAAAATGAGCATATCTTTACAACTTCCGATACACAGTCTCGCGCGCTGGACATAAATTTTTTCTTTTCCCTCCCGTACAGTGTTGCCATTGCTCACTTTGAAATCGTAGGGTTTCTTAACCAAAAATTTGTTAAAGTGTTGCAAAATACGAAATCGATAATAAAACTAATTCAAAATTCCAAATTTGGGCTTTCAGATGCCCATATTCGAAGAAGGATTATATCATTCAAAATTGGATGGCTCTAGGTACCGTTGTTTTATCACAATGCGAGAAACATACATACATTTATGCCCATTCTTCATTATTTAATTTCTTTAAATGTAATACAGGGCTGCAGTATTTGGTGGCAACTGTTTGAAAACTTAATCGACATTTAATTTTTCCGACGCAAAATCGCAAAACGAAAACAATAGTCCTTCAGTGACAAAGCACCTAAGGTCGTAGGAAATCTTTGAGCCGTTTGTTGTTTTCCATTAGCAGAATGGCAAAATGTTGAAAAAAAAAAAAGAAATGTTTCTTGTCAGATATGCTGTGCTCTTTGTTGCAAACCTCGTCCGTAAGCGATCTAGTGAAAAAATGTGTAGTAACGTCTTGAATAATTCAATTTTTTCTTTATTAAAGTAGTACATAAATCAAGTACGGACATTTACAGTAAACCGACGCAAAATGCCAAAACGAAATTAGCAGCCCTTCTGAGCTAATGCTTCTTTGGGCTAAAAAGATAAACTGTAATTTAAATTAGCAATAGCCCTTTGATGCTTACGTTTCTTTATTCTAAATATAGCAATTTCTTTTTGCACTGCGTCATAATCCATATCATATGACTCTTGCATAAAGCTGGTGATGTAAATGGAACTAAAACTCAAACAGCCAATAATAATTTTACAGTATTTTAAATTTTTTAATTTTACAGTAGTATTAATTATCCAATCAAAAGCATTCAGAACAAATGAATTCATTCTGAATTAAGATTTTATCCTTAACACAACTGAATATTTCGGCTTAGCTGGACTGCTGCTTCCCGAAGCTGTAAAAAATGTAAACTTTTTGAAATAGTCACAAGCAGTGTGCCAGTTGTTTATGGCCCCGATATGTTTACTGAATTAAAATGAATATTAAATCTGCCTCGGCTGCTAAGTTTGCTTTTCATTACAACTTCAACATTGTGCGCTCTATGCCATCCATGTGTCTGCGCAGTTTTACTACATCATCTACCTTTCTACAGCATCACTATTGCTAAGTGTTAAATTACATGCATGTATGGTCGAACGTGTTCATGCATGCGTCTATGTGTGTAACTACGTACGGACGTGTGCGGGAATAGACACATACATATACGCAGATACATACATACACACGTGCATACATATCTACATTTCTGAATCCGGTCCCGATGACAGTACCGCGCTCTATGATATCTACAAATTCCATAACGTCGGCGTTTCACAGGCCATTTTCAGCAAAAAGTCCCACCCTGATCCTGACCTAAATATCTTCCTCGATTTACTTATTAATTTACGCACGTTTGTAGGATTTCCCTTATTTTGCATAGCAACTTTATTTTAAGTTTGATACCTTTTCGGAACCTCTCAACTTCTCCTAGTATTTTCTCGCCAGGATGTAAATTTAAAGTTAAGTGAAGTTAGTATTTAAACGGGTGACTACTCCGACTTTATTCAGAGTGTGTTTTCGTTAGCCAGCGCAAGTTTCGTCGCTATCTCGCTGTTACGCTTGTACGAATCTTGGCCATTGTGGATGATCGTCACGTCTGTTAGGTTTTTGTAAGGGAACCTGTTATGTATAGTAATGGGGCGCAGCCCTCCGGCCCACCTGACTGGAATGCTCCAGTCGTATGGCTCAAATTAAGAGCTAGCCCATCTAACAACAACAATGAAGCCAGCGGTCCGGCCATGTCCAGAATAAAATTATGTTAAATACAACGATGTAATAACTATCATGGTATAAGTCGAAGCCCCAGAAAACCAAAGCCTCAAGAATCGGGCAACAAAAAAGTTAGTATAATGTGAACAAATCAAACCAAAAAGATACAATTTAGTATGGTTGCAATTAAAAGACAGGTCCATCCATTCATACCAACAAAACTAAAGAAAATCATAAAATCACACGGTTAGTTACAAGAAAAAAGAACAAACAACACGTAACCATACATACTACAAACAAACCAGGGAGCTACCAATAATAAAAAGGGAAAATCCCAAAATTATAACTAAAAATCTCAAACACAAAATGTACAGGTCTGTGATTTAATCGGTACAATCAAACACAATAGGCCTCAATTCCAAAACAAAGAACAAACCAAAAATCACAATACATTACCATCAAAAAACCGTGACAAGAGTAACTCCACTTTTCCAACACAAAAATATAGAACAACCTGTTAGGTGTAATTTAACTTGCTAATCCAGCACTATTTTATTTTAGATTCGATTTGAATTATATTCTACAATTAAGTTTTTCACCACGAAGATCGTACTTTTCTGCTAAACTTTGAATTAATAAAGGGTTAACTTTTCACCCTTCTTCTGTGCTGGTAATTCATTTACGCCTGTGCGAGAATTCGCCAGATTCATTATAGTATCTAGAATAGTTTATGTGGAGTAGCAGAGAGAGATCTTGCACGTTCATTTAAATTTCAATTATATGGCATAAAAAATTCTTTTATGAAAAAAAAAATGCAAATTATCTATTTGAATTCAGCAACAGAAGCACTGCAAGATACAGCTGCTTTGATTCATACGTTAGGGTTTTGCCTGAACCTTACTCGGTGATAAAAGAAGGTTAGGACACAAATTTAAAATAATAGCATATGTTTTTAGAGTCTTAAGTAATCTTTGTAACCTTTCTTAAAAGGTTAATCCCTTTTAAGAGTTAAATTTAAATAACTAGCAAATCGCAACCATTAGAAAAAGAGTTCATTTCCGTGCAATGTAATCCGACTGACGGTATTCTAAAAGTCCCATTTAACAGCAAAATTACTGTAATTTTAAAGAAATCAAATAGGAGCTAATGAAATGAACGCTTCGTACTTGGGAAAATAAGCAAACTATCTTCAAATTCTTTCTCAAACTGTCCCTTCTGGACCTTTCCCAAGCCCTGTAATCCAACTTTGAGTCTCGAAATTTGTAACCCTTGTCAGGGCAGTGGGAGTCGAGCTTCAACCATATAATAAAATGGTCATAGTTCACGATCCACGAACTCTTAACTGCCGGACCACATGTGGCGCTTCCAACTGCGAAATCAGGTTTTCTTCTACATCATCTAAATCACGCTGATGCCATCTTTCCATTCTTCAAGCCTCTCCAAAGAACTCCTATTCCTTCTATTGTATAACTAGCGTGCTTGGCCCGCGGGATGAAAATGCTACAAGCTCAGCGCAAATAAAGAATCGGGAAAAATCATAAAAGGAAACAAAAAACACGAAAACGAAGGCTTTTGTGCTTGGCCGCAGAAGCACAATCGCTTCAGTTGATCCGGATTACGGGTTTGCCCATTGTTAAAGAGGAATTCCCTGCTTCTCTCTTCTTTGAAGAATGTAATTGATGTCGTTGGTGCTGCCATCTATGAATGACGTTAGGAAATAAAATCAATAATGGAATGTCAGAGTGCTGGGTAATTTAAATGAAAATTTATTTAGAGCGGTGAGGGAGTTGTACTTTCAGGATAATTTTTAAAGAAACGCATTTCAGAATTGCATAAGAGAAAGAAAGTAAAACTATGCGACGCTAATTATTCAAACTAAAAAAGAAGCTTTACAATATACAATTTTCCTTTTTCTTAAACATGACATTCCCTACATTTCAAATAATATTCATTAAATAATTCTGTTTACGTGATTTTTTAAATTATCATACATTTTCAGTCGGATGCTATATTACCTTTATTAGCGCTATGTCCTTTAAGATAAGTTTCTTTCGACTATTGTGCCCAATCTACATAAAACTCTTACAATTTCTTTTTTATTGTAGAAACTCTGGTACCCTAATTGGAACTTCTCAATCTTTGTTCCTTTTATACAATCATTAGCGGAAGTACCTGATGCCAGTTAAGTTAGATTGAGAGTAGTAGCTCTAACAACAGAGAGAACGATACCGCTGTAATCCTTCTCTAATAACGATGCAAAAAATTCGATTCATACTCATATATTTTCCGGTCTGATGCGATATGAAACCCACATAAAAAATTTCGATAAAAAATAAACTAATTCTCTCACATTATATCACCAACAATGGCACATAATTTTTAATGATTTTTGTCATTCTAATCAAATGGTCCTAAAAGCTCAAGTTCTATCCAATATTTCCCCTATATTCCATTTTAGTCTATTAAATGTGGCAAAAAATTTATCATAATTGATCAGAAATCAATACAGCTAATCAGCTAACAAAAACGATCAGAATAACAAATCAGCTAACAAAAAAACAAACACACAAACATATATTCTTCTTTATATATATAGATTTTGTGAAACTTCTAAATTTTTTATTAACAAACCTTACGATTTGAACGCGAGCAGTGGCAACACTTTTCGAAATAAGGCATTTTTATCTCCAAGGCGAGAGACTGTTGCCACTCGGAAAAATGAATGCAAAAATGGTTTTGGGGATTTTTAATTAATATCTCGGCTGATTAAAGTCGTACGAAGATGGGAATAGTCGAAATGGTTTTTGGAATCGGGAATAATGTATTTTATGTTTGGCAATGCTATTTTTATTTCGTTCTAAAACTTAAAAATTTTTTATTAACAAACTCCACAATTTGAAAGCCAGCAGTGGCAACACTTCTGAAAATAAAGGAGCTTTTTATCTCTAGCGTGCGAGACTGTTGCCGCTCGGAAAAATGAGGGCGAAAATTAGCGTTTTTAGAGTTTTTAATAAATATCTCTATTATCTTTTTTTCTTTTTTTTTCGAAAGAGGTTAACGTCTACCTTTCCCAGAAGCGGAGCCAGAAAAGAATTGTAGAAACTTTAGTGAAGATAGCTATAGTAGTGACTGAGTTAATCGCGAACAAACAAACACACAGACATTCTTCTTTATATATATATACAGATAATTGCACTTAATTCTTTATACGATCTACAAGTATTTCCTAAAGGTTAACTACAGTTTCAATTTGCTATCAGTTCCGTTATCGAAATTCCTGACTCAGTCTTTAAAGATCCGATAGGACGCTTGAAATCTCAGAGAATAATAGTATCATTTCACATAGCAGTCAAACAAAGAAAATGCCTAAATTTCGTATTATATGAACATGAATTAGTGTGTCCGAAAAAGAGAAATAAATTTTATAATTATTTTGTAATCGTAATCATTCCAGTTTACCAAATTAATCTGCCGACCCGATTCTACTAAATTACTTCATTCGACTTATATTTCAACTATTTTTCTTCTAAAAATCCACAAAATATATTAGTGTTGCATCAGATTCCTTTGACACCTTTGACATTCACTGATAGCTTTCAGTTCTAATTAACGATTTATAATTCCAATTATCCCCATCCACTAATTTTTAAGCATTTTATTTCATGACTTTAGCATTTTTTTCCACTTAAAAGATGGTTCCAATGTTCCGATGAGCTTTATATGTGAGGGTCTGAGTAAAATATTTTTTCTTTTCTTTCTTTCTTTTATTATTAGCCCAAAGAAGCGCAATTTGCCCAGAAGGGCTATTAATTTAGTTTTGGCTTTTTGTCTCGGGTACTACAAAATCGCGTTTCACTTTTCAGACTGTTGCCACCAAATGTGAGAGTAAATATTACATTAAATTAATTTTAAAGAAATAAAATAATGAAGAATCTGTGTGAATGCATATATCCTTCTCGCATTTTGAAAAAAAAAAAAAAAAAA
>KK118537.1:34176-44404 GCA_000611955.2 Stegodyphus mimosarum
TATATATATATAAATAAATGATTTGAGTTTAAAAAAAAAACTGTTTTGTTTTATAGGGGTACAGATACAAGGCATGAATAGCATCAAAATATTATAAGTACAATACTCACTGTTGCCAAATGTTAAAACTAAATATTTACGATTAAATCATATTGAAACTGACACCAAAAATATTTTGATTTTTAAAAACTCTTGCATTTGTTTTCACATTTCTTAGCTCTCTCTCTATTTTTTTTTTAACATGAGATGTATAATCAGAAATCTATACAAATGTCAAAAGGCTATTATGAATTGGATAACATTATAAGAAAAACACACGGAACAGTGATACTTCTATGTTGCTAAAAAATTTCATTATTGCCCTAAGATCATGCAGATGATAGTATACTCTATACTTAATAACTAGAGTTAGAAATTTTGCAATTGACATATTATATGATAAAATATATTTCCTTTATTACACTAATATGTAAAATAAGACTTATTGCAAAATGTTAAGAAATATAAAATCTTTTTTTCTGAATGATTCACTTTGTTATGCTGATGAGCAATGCATTTTTATAACATGGAAGAAAAGTGGAAGATCTTAGGCTTTGTTAACTGATAACACATTTTGATCTTCATTTATGGCAGATAAAAGACACTACATAAGAAACAGCAAAAGGTGTTAAAAAGAGTTCAGTTTTGATTTTTACTACTAACATAATGCTGAAATTTCACCTTATATTAACAATTATAATTTAAACCTTCCAGGCTTATTCTGACAGTTTTTAAACAATGCCAAAAGAGATGAAAAGTGCTGTCTTATATACATTTATTTTAGATACTTTCTGGTTGACTCCCATTACTCAAATAATGATGTTTTACATGAAGTAGTTAATTCTTAAAAAAAATAATGACTATTCTGATTCTGTTTATAACAGATAAAAATGAATTACATACATCTTTCTGAATGTTTCAGTAGAAATGGCAAATTAACAGCAAGTGAAGAATTTAATTATGAAGAACTTTAAAAAAGGGGATGGGATCACTATATGATAATGCTGAAATTGACAAATGGGATATCAGCAGATGCATATTTTGGTAACAAAGCAGCTTCTTTCTGATATTACCACGATCCAATGTTGTATTAAAAGTTATAAAATTTGAGTAATTTACCTCTAAAAAAAATCTTAAAGGCTAAAAGAAAACTAACATTACATATTATTTTATGTAATAACTGAGTACACAGATTAAAAATAATTTTACATTATTAACCTTTTGCAGTTACATGCTACTCGAGGTGCAGCATTTAATATTTGGCTTCAAAATGATTGACTTTAAAGAATTAGTTTTCTTTTAATATTGGATCTAGTTGGTTATATTGTAATAATTAACTCATTACTTATTTACGTTACATACTTTTAATTATAAAAATAGTTTTGAACAATACAGCAGTTCAAATATGTAATAATATTACATTAGTACACAGGACAAAAAAGGAATTTTTCTAGTTTCCTTGATAATATAATTATTTTTTTTAGTCCTGTACTTTTCTCAGTCGTGCACACATAAATTTGCAGCAATTCAATTCGATCATTCAGTTACAGGAAAATTATTTTTTTAATATTTTTAAGCATAATATATACAAAGTACTTACAGATTTTCTTTCCTAAACACCTAATCTTAAAAAAAAAAAGACTTCGAATTATTTCCTCAAAAATACATAAAGGATTTTATGAAAACAGTTTCAGTCCTGAAGATATGAAGCATACGTAAGCTAAAAAGCAAAAATTCTAATCATATTAGAGTAATACTCTTTAAGTTTAATAGTAAAATTGTAGAGACATTAGGTTATTTTGAAACAGGAGAGATGAAAAATTAGCAATGCCCTCGCCGGGACTCGAACCACGGACCTCTCAAATACGCATCGAGTGTGTCGACCACTACACCATGAAGGCATGTGAAGAAAGTGGGAGAAATACCTTATATACTCTCCCCCCTTTTAAAGGGCAACTGGGGATTAAAAGCCCCAATCGGCAAATCTTCGTGGTGGAGCATCATTATCCACCACCTTTTTTAGTTCGGGTGCCTGTGTAGCGACATTAGGTTATTTCAAAGCAGGAGAGATGAAAAAATGAGTAATGCACTCGCCAGGACTCTAACCACGGACCTCTCGAATATGCATCGAGCATGCTGAACCACTATACCACGAAGGCATGTGAAGAAGGCAAGACAAATACCTTGTAAAATATTCAATATGCTTTAATAACTTAAAAAAATTGAATCCCTTTAGGCATATTTTTCAACCCCCTAACTGGTAAGACTGCTTTTATCCAGTTACAAAATTTTTCGTCATTTGGTATACATTACCTTATCATTTAAAATATTTTTCCTCATTTACTTTAGTGATTTAAAGAGTATGTCAATGAATGAAAAATTATAAAAACAGAAGCTATAATAAGTGATTATAGAAATGTAGCTAATCAATGCCATTAAATACAGTTCTTCATAAACAAATACAAAAAGTTATGCTCCTGAGAGGGTTAAAGAATGAAATTATTGACTTTAATAACTTAGTTAAATCCATGCCCATCACTGATAAAATTCAACACTACTTTGAGTAAATTTACGGAGTACCTACAAAAAAATTTGCTAGTTTTAGCAGTTAATGCTTTTCATAATAGCAGCACTGTTATTTAATCTATAGCTTTAATTTATGCTTATATATGAACTGCCTATATCTCTAAATTCAGTAATGGAAGCATATATCTAAAATGAATATTTAAGGAAATGTCATCCTTTTCAAACACCCTCATAATAAACAACTTATATTGCAAAGTCATGATTTTCCTGCACAGAATACAAAATTTAACACACAAGAGGTAAAAAAAAAATCAATAAACATATGTATTTTTCTCTCACATGTTACTACCATATATTCCTTTTTCTGAATAAAGAAAATGATTGAGTTGCATTTATAAACCAAATGACAGATATGAATGGCTAGTTTAAATGTTAATTTAAATCTTTTTTGCTTTGAGATAAGATGCAATATTTTGTTATTTTTAAGCAGCATTTTCTGACAAATATTCCTTTTTCACAATAAAAAGGTATTTAAAGCAAATAGCTATAATGAATAATGTCTTTGGAAGAAGTCTATTCCAAAAAGAAATGATTCTTATTTGGAATTTTTTTTTTAATAAGTCACTTACCCTTACACAGGCCCTCACAAAATTAATTATAGCCAACCACACCTTTCTCATGCATTATCAGTTACCCTAACCAAGGAAGGAAAAAACTACAGAAACTTCTGTGACCAACAAAAACAATTTCAAAGGATTAAACTGCACACTGATATGTACTTTCTTTGAAATATTATCACAATTATACTTTTTAAATAAAAAACCATAACATGACATTAACACAATATTTTAATATGCTTCAGAAATTTAAAATGCATACACAGGGGTTTCAAAAAGAATCATTCGATTTAAAAAAAAATGTAACTATTCAGCTTTTAATCTGTTTTTATCGAATACTGTGTAGGTAGAAAGAGGGAAATCTCGAGTTTCATGCAGTTGGTGAGGGGTAGCATTAAAGCTCTTCCTTCACCCACTACTTTGGTGTTTGTCTAGGACGTAATTATACAATAGAAATCATTTTATGGTCTATGCTTCAAGAAGTGTCAGTCTGTAACAATTGTTCAGTGTGACTTTTATCGACAATATCATGTTGTTTAACAACCTATTGCTCACAGCATTAGGTGATGGTATAAACAATTCCACGACATGAGTTATTTCTGTAAAAGGAAATCATCAGGCCAAATGTCAGATGAAAATGTGGAGAACATTTGACAGAACTTCATATATAGTTCACAGAAATTCACTTGCCATGCCGATACAAAATGATACTCCTGCAACACTTGTCTGTTGTGTTTTGCAGTGATGTTTATTTTTCAAACCATACATGATTCAAATGTTGCAAGCTATCATAAAGGTGACAAAGAATTGCATGTAGAGTTTTGTGAATTCATCCTTCAGAATGTGTCAAAAGATAACAACTTTTTTTTAACATATTTCGTGTTTAATGATGAGGTACTTTTCATCTATGTGGCAGGGTCAACTGCTACAATGTTAGAATATGGGATGTGGAGCAGCCACATCAAATTACACAGCATGAGAAAGACTAGCCAAAAGTTAATATTTTTTGTACTATTTCTTGGAAAAAGGGAGTAGGGTCCTTTTTTTTTTTTTTTTCATAGAGGCCCTGCTACAGGAATCACATATCTTCATATGCTTGAAAACTGGTTTTTCCTAAAGAAACTGATTCAGATGTTTTTGTTTTCCAGCACAGCATTGGAGCTTGGATGTTCAAGAATTTTTAAACAATTCCATTGCTCAATGATGTAAACCTGATGACTTAGTTAAACATCATTGGCCTGCAAGATCATTGGACCTCTCAGTGTGTGATTTATTCTTGTGGGGGTTTATAAAAGACTCCATTTATGAGCCTTCACTTCCAGCTACATTAGATGAACTAAATGTATGCATAAAAACAGCCATGGATGCAGTAGATGCAGATATGCTCACAAAAGTTAGGGACAGATATGCCTACTGTATAGACATATGCAGTACATACAAAAGTGGACATACTGAGCACCTTTAATTTGGTTTATAAAACTAATCTTAAAGTTCTGTTTCAAGTATTTTTATAACATAAGGCATTTCTAATTGGACGATTCTTTTTGAAACACATTGTATATTACAACAAATTAATTTTTAAAGTTATAATTTCAGTTAGTAAAGCTCAATACCATCTCATCAGAAATTTTGCTTTGCTTACAGATTTACTGCAGTTCATTATTAATTCCTAGTGATATGAACAGAAAACACAAAAAGTAAAACTAGATGACATCTTAAGCTTGCAACACTACAATAATTTAAATATGATTAACAGCTAAAATTTTTAAGGAAGTAAAAAACACAACAGCCTATAAAACAAAAAGAAATAGATAAGAAAAATCCAGATTTAAGTCTTTGATTAAAATTATCATATTAAAAATATACTGCAATTTGCAAAAAATACTGCACTTTGAGATATGAAACTGCAAGAATTTCACTGCTAATGAAATAGCAGGAAAACAATATACAGGCACACATATTTTATTGCTTACAGAATCGCCAAAATGAGTTATGTTTTATATGTTGTCTGTTAATATAATCAATATATCAAGCTCACCTTAATGCATTTGTTCTGTTTACATGAAAAAATCTTTACACAATTAAAATTTGATTCAATAATTTTGAAGCAAATGACCCAAAAATTTTAATTCATATTATTTAAATAATACTTCAGTCAGAAAGTTAAGCCTTTGTAATTCAAATATTAATGAAGTTATCCCATCCTTTTCTTTTTTTAAACAGATACAGGAAAGACACAATTACAAACTTTTCTTGTTCAAACAAATAAGATGTTTAAAATATTGCAATTAAAAAATTTATTCTTTTCTCTAAATAAATACATTAACGAAAATCTATATATAATATATTTAAGAGCATAAAGAATAATATATCATCTAATATTTATAAATTTTGGTGAAATCTCCTTAATTGATGAGTGAAATACAAAAATGCAAAAATTAAAATGTATTGAGAATAATTATTATGCTATAAGCTCTATTTTACAGACATTCGCACAAACTTTATTAACTAAAAAATAATATTAAGAGTATATATATACATACATACATAGATAGGCAAATAATTACAGCAGAATGTTAAATGGATAAGAATAGATTTTTATTCATGCAATCAAATTTACTTTTAGTACCTAATTTTGCAAAAAAACATTTACAATCTTTTTAAAATAAATAATTTTTTAAATATGATTTTTTTTATATTTTCAGAATTCTGAAACAAAAAATATTTTCATGTTAAATACATTTCATGTTAATTTTCTTTCATTACATTATTCACTATATTTATCAAAAAGGTGTAGAATCAGAATAAAATTTTATATGTATTCCTTTACAGCCACAAGCTTGTAATCTGATGAAAGATTTATCTTACAATATATATTAAATTTTAATATATTTATCATTTTTGTATATATAATGATAAATACTTATGTACTTGTTTTGGCAGTATACTAAAATTGGAATGATACACATATTTATTTCAATACAATAAGATTTGAGTAGGAAAAAGTAAAATTCGTCATTTCCAAAAATGATGGATTGTCAAACAGGTATTTTAAACTTTATCCTACAAGATTAACTCATGAAATTTGAAGCTAAAGATCTAAATATTGATGACTGATAAATTTAAATGCATAAAATTTTAAATAATCATTTTTCTTCAATATATTTATAATATTAACCGTTAATGATAAATTCTATTTCGTATATGCTTGTGGCTTAAGGAATTTATTACAAATGGCAAAAAAGCTCTATATATGCATATAAATGCAAATTAGAATTTAACATGATAAGCATTTGCTTGAGTTTTGGCAGTCTAGCATCAGTAATACATAATATACAATTAATCCTGCCACTTACCATAGGAAAAATGCCCCTGAAAACTATTACAATGGTTAGTTTTCAGGAATGATTAAAACTTCTGCACATACAAACTTTAATCAAATATAGAATTCCACCATAATTAAATTTTATACAATTCAGTAAATTTTAAAATTGATTTAAAAATAATACAAATATTTATCTTAAATAGCTTATGATTACTTTTAAAATACTAAAGAAGCATTTCTGACAAAAGCCCATATTTTATTTGCCAAAAATAACAAAAAGATTACTCTAAAAAAATTATAGAAATCTGCACATAACATATGCTTTTACAAATTTAAATATTTTTTAAGAATTTGGAAAGCTATTTAACATTTAACCAAAATGTAAGTTGAAAAAATTTAATCATAATATACAAATTCATCTGCAGTTTTAGTATTACTTTATCTATTCACAGATATAATTCCATTAGCAGCAAAAAATTTGGAACTCTATTTCATAAGAAACTGAGATAGCGGACAGCTATTATTAATAAATAATTGATAGTTATCCCTTATTTCAAGCTAAAAGAAAGAACCATGCGATTAAAAAAAAGAAAGAAAGAAATAAAAATGAAAGAAAGAAGATGATGACAATACTACAAAATCAAACGCTTTTATTTATATTAAGTATGATGGTTCATATTAAACGGTGACAAAAACAATAACTATTTTAAAAAAAATTGGATATTTTGATTAAACTACATTAAAAAAAATCTCAACAAGTCTAAAAAACAACATTTCTGTACATTTATAAATACAAAGATATTAAAATACTAATTTACAACTTTGGACCCCAATCCTTTTTACATTCTTTTTGCACAGAATGTACTTTCATCTTTACCTTTCTCATAATATATATCATATTACTTGCAGAATAATGATTAAGATGATATAAACAACTTATATTAAAATTTCATTTTAGTAACAAATTTATCTAACATGAGGAAAATCTTTGCCATGAATAAATACAGAGTATTAAAAATGAAGTAACAATAATCAGTTTTCTCACAACAATTAAGTATTGTGTAAATAAATAATGATCTTACAGTCACAAAATAGCTGCACTTCATATGAGTAATTGAAGAATAAAGTACAAGTAAATTTATGAATACAGTTTCAAGCTCTGTTGAGTAGAAATCAGTGAGAAGCTAAATTCTATAATTATTTCTATAGAAAACTGGAATACTAAAAGAAATTATGTGAAGAAAATATCTTTCTGTAACTTTTGTAATTGGAAAGTTTAATTAAAAGAAAGGACTAGAAAACCAGGCAAATTTAATGACTTTATGACTTTTGCACATTTTCTTAGAAATCTTTGTCATGGTAAAGGATACTTGTATTTCCAAATACTGTTCTCCTTAAAAAATAACTGTAAAAAATATTAAAAAATTATGGTTAATGTTCAAATTTTTGATAAAATAAAACACTTATTCTTTATGTGATTTCTAACACAGAATGATACATAATTTGATAACAACTTGAATGTAAAAATTTACAATAATAAGGCAGAATTTTGCATGAGAATTAATGAGAAAAACTGATTTTGCATTCATTAATATACTGTTAAGTCCTTATTCACTTACAGTTCACAGTTTCATTACTTTAAACATTAATCAGTCAGGTTTAACGGAAACCACTTTGAAATGCCACTTACGCACTTTGAAAATGCATAAATACAATTTCCATATAATTTTCCTAGCATCAAGTACTGTTTCATATATTATTCGTTAAAATAACTTAACGTTATTCGTTAAAATAACTTAACGTTAAAATAATATTAACGTTAAAATAACATAGTCTGAGAAAGGTTAGCATGAAAACACAGTGAAAATTAGAGCAATTAATTTGTTCTTACCTAACGTGCCTTTGTTTACCATGTTAAGCACTGTTTTAAAAATCTAAATATTCCAAATGGATATCCTATTTATTTCATTTCAGCATAATTCCTGTTTGATAAAAATCTACTTTATTTAACTCTTCACATCATCTGCTTTTAATCCAGAGGAAGAGGACACCAATCCTATTTTGGCATTTTACAATAAAATTCAAAAATAATTTTTGATTATATGTGTAGAAGGCTTCCAGGTTTTACATGGATAGAAAACGATCTATTTATCTATAAAACTCTGAAATTCTCATTACATCTAAATGTCCAAAAAGTCTTTCAAATTTATGATTTGCAACGAAATGTCATCTGGTAACATACGGGAATCACTTTCTCATATTGCTGTAAAGTTGTATCAAACTATTTGAATGATAGAATGATATCATTTCCCCCCCTCCCAGCACAAAAGGTAATGTATAAAAATATAAATGATTGGCACAAGAAAAATACATATATGTTAGAAAATATAGACATACCTTTCCACAATATTCAGTACCAGATTCTAAACGTTTCTTTTCTTCTTCTCGCTGTTGTTCTTCTAACTGAAAGTACAAAAATAAAGATCACGCAAAAAAGGATAAGATACAATTAGCAAGTAAATTAAGATATTTTTAACTGCATATTCATATAAAATTAAAAATTTACAATGCTCTAAAAAATTCTATTAAGAAAATAATACATGCTATTTAATTTAATGAATTACTTTTTGCTTTTCAGCAGCAGCTTTTTCAAAATTTTCTTCAAGAAGTGCTTTAGTAACATGCTGCCACAAGTTTCGTGATTCAAACATATCCTGCTGATCCAGTGGTCGAACATGTTTCCGATACCTTTTCAATTCTTGAACATTTAATATTTCAATATTACCCTGTTAAAATTCAAATAATAATCATTACAGGGACGGAGCTTAACTATCTATAATATATGTATAGTAATTTATACGAATAAAAATCATCATATCTTGTTTTACTGTTACATATATTTAAACATAAAAATATACAAAAGTTTCAAAAATAGAACACAATACTATCAATAACAGCAAATGCTTCTCTTATTATGTTCAAGAATTACTTTGCTACAGTAAAATTTGATTCTATATTACAATAAGAAAATTGAGAATATTGGTTCAGAAATTTCCAGTCTACATGAAGCACATGGCTATCTATTCAACAGTCTATAATTAATAATAATAATAATTAATTAAAAAAAACTACTTTAAGAAGAAAATGCCACTCACAATGTAACCACTGTATGCAATTTTTTATGCATGTAGCATTGATACTGCATACAAAAAATAGGTATAATAAAAGAAAAAAAATATGATGACATGAGAGGAAAACTTTTGAAGAAAATATCATGAAAATGATTGAAAGAATAAATGAAAATACTTTACATGGATATAGAAAGCACACTTCTTAACATTTAAAAAATAAAAAAATTATACATATTCCCCTGTTAATTTTTTTAAGGTTCATGGAGGCACTCTTGCAAAATTCTAATACATAAAATAGTAATTGGTTACAGCAAAATTTGAAAGTATTACTAATTAAAAAAATGATTGTGTCGACTGTTCCAAAAGCTGATAATCGAATAACTGGATGCATAATTTTATGTTAAAAGTTGTTCTAAAATAAATTCTGATTTGAATCTGCAGTTTCAGAAAGCATAAGATCAATTACAGAAAACAACTGCATACCAAGTGGCATAGCTAGAACTTTTGCTGTCCATGGCGGTCCCTGAATTTGCTACCTCTCTACATATACAAACAAATAATTACCCCCCTCAAAAGTCAAAACAACATGT
>KK118537.1:67541-91093 GCA_000611955.2 Stegodyphus mimosarum
TCCAAACCAAAGTGGAAAACCATTTGTTTCCAACTGGCCTGTCCAAGATGTCACTGATTTGATGCAAAGAATAATTGACTTTGTAGATGCAATGGACTTTGTATTGTCATTTAGATGACTATAATTGACACAAAATCATGTGGACCCATCTTTCTTTTGAACTAAGACAATAGCTGATGCCCAGGGCTAGACAATGGTTCAATAATATCATTGACTTGCACCTCCTGCAGAAGTTTCTTAAATTATTATTGTTTTGCAAATGTAAGATGCCGATGGCGTTGCTTGATAGGTGATTGGTTTCCAGTGTCGATCTGATGTTCTGTCACATTCATGGGACCAATGTCAGTTGGTGAGGTTGAGAAGATATCTTCAAATTCTTCTATTAAATAACTTGCAGCTTGAATTTATTTAGCTTTTAATTCTGTACTCTCCATTAAATCTTTTAATTCAGGTGAGCTCTGCTTCTGATTGATAGACTTCACATGATGCCTATTGTAAGAGACCACCATGCAATTTCCTCTCCTTTCGAGAAAGTATGAGGTCTGTCACATATTGGCAACTGTGACTGGTAATTTTCTTTTGCTAATTCATGAGGGCAACCACAGGTCATTTTAAATGTGTAGTTTCCGTCAGAAAATTAGTAATCCCAAGCAAACTTATCGTGAGTTTTTAGTACACTGCTGATGGCGTATCCCTTTCTTGGAGGGATAATCCTGTTATCAAATGCAATTATCCTGAAGCAGCTCATTTCATTTTCCTTTACACCAGACAACAGTATTTGTTTATTAAGAGATGCGCAATTCATTATTCTTGACATTTAAACAAAATCCGTACTTCTTTAGAAAGTCGAGTCTGAAGATGCATGGGTTAGTTATATCAGCCACATAGAGCATGTGTGTGTATATATATATATATATACACACAAAGGATGCAAGCTTGATATACACAAATCATTTTTCCATGTATTGACATTTTCTCTTTATTCATGATTTATAGATTTTAAGGATGGAGCTGTATACAGAAGGTGCACACTCAAACTCTAGGTTATATCAGTTGCAGAATAGTCCTGTTTGCTCCGGTGTCTGCTAAAATGTGAGATGAAAAACTATTGATTTCTACTTCCATGCATAATCCTTGATCTTCGTAGTGAATAGAAGGTATTGAATGGAGCATTTCCTGCATATGACAACTTCTGCCTCTCAAAATGGCCACTTATTAATTTAACTGCTGTGCTTTCAACATATTTTTTAACTTTTAAACTGGTAGCACACAATACTATTTGGTAGATGTTCTTCCATACTAAAATTTCAGAATTTTACATCACTTTTATCTCTTGTCATTTTGGATAATTCCATCACCTCTACTTTTTCATCAGTTCTGCCACCACTTTCAGCAGTGTGTCCTCCATAGGGCTGACACCCCTTAAAGGGTGCAATTCTTTCTACTGGCAATATATGCACAATCTTCATTTTCATAACACGTACTACAATGCTCTCCAGATCTCTATTATCCGCTATCCAGAGTGTTTGCTGTATTTCATGATTTCTGGTCACATCCCCAAAACTATTGGAGATTCAATGTGTCTTTAATTTCTCAGCAACAATCCCAAAATGTTAGCTGTGTTAACTTTCCAATTTCAGTTACCATTTCTTGAAGGCTCTCTCCTTTTTGCTGTCAAGTCTTAAACTGCCGTTGGTGGAAATCCTTGGAAAGTGTTTTTCCAAACAACAGGAGCTCTATTGCATTAATAAGACAGCAACATCTGAATGCTTTTTGGCTGGGAGCATCTGCAAGATGTCTACTGCCTCTCCTAATAAACAGGCTGGAAGATTTAATGCTTTGATGACAAGGTCCCACAGAGAAATCGTTTGAAACTGTGGTTTGTAAATTTTCTACGACAACTTCTCTTCATATGGTGAGAGCTTAACTGAAGAACAAGATAATTGAACCTGAACATTATTTAAAGCAGGCCGAGGTGGCCCATTATTTATGGATAAAGCTGGTTCTACTAAATTCCTGTTTCAATCTTAGAATTTTCTTCTTCAGTTGTTCGTTTGTTCACAGCACAGATTTCTTGATTAACATACTCTATTTCTCTTTATAATTTTTCTTATACAATGGCTACTTTCTGATTCATAGTATCAATGACTTTCCCTTCTATGGCGACAATACTCTCCTTCATTTTTGCCATTTCTTTCCTCATTTCAATGGCATTTGCTATCACTGAGTTCTTCATTTCAGAGAGAGCCAACGAGATACTTCCTTTTATTTCTGCTGCTTCCTTTCTCATCTCAGCAGCATTTGCTCCAATGCAGTTCTTCATTTCCAAAGCATTCACTTCCATTGAGGTTTTCCTTCTTGCTGCTTACCCTGGCACTCAGTTATACGTCTGTTGATCGAGTTCTTCATTTCAGCAGAACTTGCAGCAATCTTTTCCGTAATGTTTTTCAGCTGGTCATTTAACTTCCTGGTCAGCATTAAAAAAAAGTCTCAAATTCTGACACCAATATGAATTTGAAATATAATTATCTCCGCTCTCAATGTCTACTTATTCAATTCCTTTTATAAATTTAAACCTAAGTTTTTCTTTTTAAAAAATATTTTACAGCATTTTTATCTGCATAATTTTTTTTATTTAATTCTCTTACACTGAATTACTGATTTATTTAAATTTTTCAATAGCTAAAATGGGGGGGGGGCAGAGGGGAATTACTTATAGTTTGACACTTTCTAGTTTTCAACAGTGCTCCTAGCCTGCCAGTTAAGTGAAAAATGCATAATATTATCATTGAATAAGTACTGAACTCCCCTTAAACTCTCCCAAATTTGATTTTCAAATATTTGATGCAAAACATTAGTCTTATAAATTAAACAAAATGGAAATTAAAAATATGTCTCTTTTTCATCTCTATTAAAAATAATAAAAAAAAAATCTGAAAGATTTCAGATTTTAAATTACGTGCAAAGGCGCGTTTTTTTAACGTTTCGTGTGCTACCTTTTTTTTATTAAATATCATGTACTACGTACTCAAACCATAAAATTCAGTTCAAAATCAATATCGCAAAATCATTTTAAAATGAACATATCTTTAGAATTTCCGTAAGTCTCGTGCGCTGGAGATAAAAATGTTTTTTTTTTTCCGTACAGTGTTGCCATTGCTCGCTTTGAAATCATTTAGTTTGTTAATCAGAAATTCGTTGAAATGTTACAAAACATAAAATCGATAATAAAGCAAATTTCAAATTCAAAATTAGGGCTTCCAGATGCCCATATTCACAGTAGGATTACGTCATTCAAAATTCGATGGCTCTAGGTTTTATCACAATGCGAGAAACATGCATACATTTATGCAGATTTTTCATTTTTTAAAATTTAATGCAGAGCGATAACATTTAGTGGCAACAATTTGAAAAGTGAAATGGGCATTCAGAGGGAATCGACGCAAAATCGCAAAACGAAAGTAATAGTCCTTCGGGACTAAATCCCTTTGGACTAATAACAATAATAATACTATTAAATCTTATGACACATAGTTTTCTATATTTTAAAGTTCAAAATCATATGTAACATGCTTTGCAACCTACAACTGCATATAAATTTATATATGAATTATTATATTTAAATTTTAAAGTTACATTTTTTTTATTTCAGTTCATAAAAATTGAACACATAATGGCAGATCACAGATATGCCCTTATTATTACTTTTTTTGGGGGGGGGGTAACCTTAAGCTTACTAAATTACAGATGTTAACTAAACTGCTTTGAAACAATAATAATACTTAATAAGGACAACATTATCTATACCTAATATTTGCCTTTTAGCTAGTAAAAAGAATTTTTATGATAATTTTGAAAAAATTTTGCTACTAATAAAAATATTTTTTAAAACTTATGCATAACTTAATGTTTAATTAGCTTTCAAATTCTGATGCATGTTACAAGTTAACGCAATCCAGATCATGGTCTATATAACATCAAAATATACTTGACTCAAGGTTAAAAAGCAACAGACAGAAGTACCACAAATTATTTTGAATTTAAAATTAAATTATTAATTTATAGTGCTATTAATAAAACTTCATTAAAAGCTGCAGATGAGCATACCTTATTATGTATTCGAAACTATTTTTACTTACATTTGTTAAATCTGCACCTAATTTTAACTGAGACATTAAATTCATTAAGACTGAATGTCTTTCCCCTTCAATTGATGTTTCTTTTTCTTCTGGTTCTTCATTGTCTGATACTTCTCCACTTGGATCTATAAACAGAAATCAGTTACCAAAACTTATTAACAAATATTATGTTTTAAAAACACATAGTTCATGGCTGTCATATATGGCTAAGAAGCTGATATTTTAAAATTTTATAAGATTGTACACAGAATATTTAAAAACACAAAAAACTGATGCTGTGATTCTTTTCACAAATAAACATTTTACACATTTCACAAACACATCAAAATTTTTTACAAATAAACATATTAATAATTTTCACAAATAAACATGGCACAGCCTTATTATAACCTTAAACTTTTCCTTAACATGCTACTTGGTTTCGGAACTGTGATTAGTACAAACACACATGCATGCTACAAATGATCACACAGTGGAAGAAGTAATAATTTATTATATTTTGTTTTCATTCATGAGTGCAATGCTTATTTAACAGTATTTTTAAACAAATACTTCTAAATATAAAACATAGTAATATTTTTTCAGCTAAAAAGAATAAAACTGAAATATAAACAACACTGCTATTAAAGACTGGACATTCTCTGAAAGGAAAGTAGAATCATTCATTCTTCACTAATGCAAGTTGTATGCCTATGTAAAGACAGTGCTTATCAGAAATGTACGCTACGGTTACAGCTATAGAAAAAAAGACATACCATGAAAGCTGATTGAGGTTGAAAGATGCAGAAGTGATGGTGCTAATGAACTCTGTCATTCTGTCCATAAGATTTTCGGAAGTTCTAAACACCATGTGCAATAATACGTGATGATGTAGAAGAGAAATGCTAGGAAATTATAAACCCCAATCCTAATCAAAGAAGCCAAAAGCACTGACAGATAGAGACTGTTGATGCTTCTAACATGTGTACTGAAATCGAACCAGCACACTTCATTAGAAACTATGATTACAGGACTTTGAAAAGTGATGCCAATACTCATATCATTCATCAAAAAGTATTTGTACTTAGATTGCATGAGCTGTAGCATATAAACCAATGATCACTAAAGTCAACCCTCAAGTTACAGCTGTTATGTGCAACAACAGTAATTGATGAAGTTGTGAAAGAGAAACGCTCAGAAATTATAAAACCCAATCCACATTAGAGAAGCCAAAGCATGAACAAATAGAGGCCATTGTTGTTCCTGACATGTGTTTAAGTCAAACCAGCAAATTTCATTAGAAACCCCCACTACGGGCTTTTGATTGATATCCAAAAATTGATGCTAGTACTCGTACCATTCATGAAAAGGTATTAGTTTTAATGAAAGTTTCTTGGCACCCCAAATATTGCCTGTACAAACAGTTCATGTTGCCATGTTTAATTATATTTTGTCAAACAATTTTTGGCATCTGAAAGAAAGAGACTTGCTTTAGAACACTGTGTTGGGAAATTCGTAAAAAATATTGTTATCATTAAGTACAATGGGTTTGAAATGGAACTATCACACTAATAGATTAGAACCATCATTTACTTCCAGTTCTGTTGCAAAAAGTCAGCTACAGAATGTCACCAAATCTCATGTACAACATAAGGTACTAATGTTGTATCAGATGACACTGTGAAGGTTTTGGTACTGAAAGTTCAAAAACAAGGAACATAACATTCAAGAAGCAGTGTGCTCTGGGAGCCTACTGATGTTGATGAGGCCTGCCTAAGAGGACTTGTGGAAGAAGATCAGTATGCAACCACTCGGGAACTTGCTAAGGAGTTAAGACATTAGTGCCATGCCCATCAGCCGCGCTATGCATCACATAAACTTGACGTACAAGTTTATTTGCTGGATTCCGTAATACCCAATTTAAGTAGATAAGGACAGATGTGTTCAAGCCTGCACTAATCTGCTCAAATATCAAAGCAAGGCACAATTCTGGACCATATATATCATCACTTGTGATGGAAAGTGGATTTACTTCAACAACACAGGGCAGAAAGAAGGTTAGTCTGTGGCCAGTGAGCCTGTCAGCAGCATCGCAAAGCACAATTTATCTAACGAAAAGATTATACTTTATATCTGGTGGGACTGCCATGGTATTACTCACAAAGAGTATCTGGAAAAAAGTAAAATCCTTGATAGTAAGAAGCAGTTGAACTGAGTTCTGGTGCAAAACGGTAATGTTCCATCAAGATGACGCACGAACACATGTGTCTGCATTCACCATCTAGGCACTGTATGGCTCAAATGAGATCTTTTGGCACACTCACCATATAGCCCCGACATTGCACTTTCGACCTTCTACCTTTTTTTACACCTGCAGCTACATCTTGCTGGTGCTATCTCCCATTCTGCACAGGATGTCCAAAATGAGGTTGATCTGTTTTTGGACTTACGGCTACCAAGTTTCTGGGCTGAAGGCTTTGAAAAACTACTAAAACATTGGCAGAAAATCATACATTTGGCTGGTGATTACTACCCACACTAAAGATAATGCTTTGATGTTTTTTTTCCTAACTTTATTAAGAATACTTTTTGGTGGAAAATTTTGATTACAACCAGATATTTTCACTTCGATTTTACAGGTGAGATGTAGCACATAAATCAATGATCAATAAACTCAGTGCTCACTGGTTCTAAACACATCAATGTGCACTTTAGAACAATCAAAAAGCATCATGTAGTATGAAGAACCATAGTACATGCTGGACCTAGTGAACACCAAGTGAGCCTTATGCACCACAGTGTGTTTTTCACCCCATGAATTAGATACAGGAGCAATTACAGTTTGAGCTTTTTTTCCAGGGAGGTGAAGGTTGGTCAAGGTCCCTGGTTTTTGTTCAAATCCTGAATGCTCAAGCCTATGAGACAAGACTGGATGTATTACCTACATTATACCAACTGGCCTTTATCATTTTTGACACAACAATTAGTTAATTTGTAAATTAAAAAACATGATCGAGTTATCTGGGGAAATGGGAGCGAATGATCTCAAGGCATCAAGCCAAAGTCCAAAATCATATATATCCAGCTGAACACCTATGGATTAGTCAGAGCACTAGCCGAGCCAAAGCAAACTTCCAGACACACTCATTATGCTACAGGAAGAATAGGAGAAAATAGCTTCAGACCTCTGTTGACACGTAGCGGAATGTCTTTCTTAAAAAACAGAAACTGTAATAATAATGAATGGTGGACTTGTATCATACTGACACTATATCAACTCTAGTTAAAGGAATTCCTGTAGGTGTCTAATTATTAATGGCATTTTAAAGCATAGTTTAAGTTAATTAACTGTTTTAGGCAAAGCATGCATGGATTATCTGCCTTGAAATATATCTTTAAAATACTTCAATTCCACAAATAAATCTGAAATTAATTTAATAATGAAAGAGTTACATAGATGCAACTTAACGTCCACCAGTGAAACATTGGAAAAAGCACTCTTCAATTTGATAGCTTACAAAATTCTTAATCTCATCAACAAAATGATAAATGACTAATACAGTTCAACAATTCATTTTGCATTAAAGGAACTAAGCTTAAATATATGCATAGTCCAAATGATAATTTAAGGCAGGGACAAGACATATATGCAGTTAACCAATTCATCCTTTTATAAAACGTAATTCTTCTGAAATATAAGTTAAATAAACAAGTGTCACTTTTAATGCAAATATATTGCACATAATTTTCTACTATTAAGTACAGATTCTAGACATGCCTAATTTTCTGTTATTTATGTCTTGCCCCAACAAATTTTCACAAAACATAATTTTTAATTTTATTTCAAAAATATGAACAAGCATGACAGCTAGGATTTTTCATATTTCAGAAAATAATACAAATTTATAAATCAAATATGCAAAAAAAGTGTCTTTTATCACAATTCTTAATTATTATCTTTCTTCTCACAAATATATTCTGGTTTAACTTAAAATGTTACATGCCAACTACACAAATTTTCAAATACTCGTTACACACAATTTTGTGCATTAAAAAAAACATATTCTAAAGAATTTTTTAAATTAAAAAATATAATAGTGAATCCTTAGTTGCACTTTGTTTTGCACAGCTGTAGCAAAAAAAAAAAAAGGGGGGGGAGAGAAAGAGAAAAAGAAATAGCTGCACAAAAATATTTCATACTTTTAAACATAATCAACTGATATATAATACTTACACATGCCACTCGTCACAGTTGCATATACAATTTAAAATAAGAAGAAACACTGATATATTGTTGCGTTTTCACGGGTTCGTAGATTTGAGAATAAACCGATGAAAACACGATGCAGAACAATAAAAAGCACAATTTATTTACAGGAATCACTATTTACAGCACAGTTCCAAAATTATCTTTAAAATCGTCGAAAATCTACAATCAATACGCTGAAACAATCAGCAACACAGCTTCAGGCTGTAACTGTACAGGTAGCTTCACGGCAACACTAAACTTCTAATAAAACACCGTGGAACAATCACCAATCCACTGTCAAGCTATACTGTAAAGATAGCTTCACGGCAAAGCACTACTCGATTGCTTTCCGTTCACAGAACTCTCGCGTAGCTTAGCACTCACAGTAAGCACAACGCTCACACTACTTCACAATCTCTTCGCAACTCTGCAACTAACTGCTCTCAGAAACGCAAGGGTTTATATAGGTTTTCTTTAAGTTCGGCGCGTTTCGAGAAATATCTCGACAGGAAGTTATTCTAGAAGCTTCCCGATTGGACCATGGGATATCGCCAATTTGGTCGCCAAATGGGCGATAAAGTCGCCAATCTGGCAACCCTACCATACACTATTTTATGGCAACCCTAGTGCTATGCCGGAAAGCTTACATACAGGCGCAACCGTCGAATTTTTCGTAACAATATCTTTTAGCATATTTATAAGTTAAAATATTACAAAAATGATCACATTGCAAATATAGTACCTGTCACTTATTAAAATCACTTCTGTTCCAAACATGAGTTTAGAAACTGCTCAGTTTAATACTAGATACCTATTTGTGTGTTGCAAACTTTGATATCAATTGTAAACTTACCTAAAATGATAACAACTAATCTAATAATAAATACCAAACCAATAATTAAAAATTAATGCTAAAATTAAACCATTTAAGCAATTTTCAAATTAATTTCTTATTAAAATATTCTTGTAACTGTCTGTTTGATTAAATTCTAATTTTTACAAATAATTGTACTATCTGTATTCATTTTGGACGGTTCATCAACAGTTTTTCAATTCTGTTCTCAAATTGGTTCAATACAGCCTTTTTAATTAGCACCTTCTAAATGAAGAATTTTTCTTAGAATTTACATTGCATTTCTAGACTTAATTAATGCTAGCATGTCATAACTTTCTTCTGTATCACTTTTATTGGCAGCACCAGCAGTTCTTTTAAGACTTTATATAAATTTGTACTCAGTTTTTTACATGTGGTTTCAATATTATTGTTAACTGACACATATTCTAAAAACGAATTTTTGTAACCTTTGCCGCTGATGTTCGAAAAAATTATGTATAGCTTGTAATTCTCTGAAGCTTCTTCTAAATTAAAACTTCATTTTCGCAAAAAGCTTTTAGCTGTACTTTAAGAGACATTGACTATAATATACATGGTCACCACCAAAGATATTAACTTAGTTATCACTTGAAGTGCTTGCATTTTCACAAGATTAAATTTTATCACACTTATATCTTAAAAAATAACTTGTTCACAACATTTTTTTTTGTGAAATGCCCTTTGAAAACTTTTATAATAACATGGTCTAAAGGTTGAATGTTAGAAACTGCATTTGCTAGAAGAAACACTAACACTAATTCAATGTTTTTCAGAGCATATGTGTAAGAGAGATCAGAGCACATGTGTTGTATAGTTATCTAACTAACAATGATTTTTTTTTTAAAAATTATTTATTCAGTTCACAACCTCCATTTTAAGAGAAAATCAGTAGTAGTAGTCATCTATGAGTCAGATAATATAAAAATAGTCAGGGTCATTCACGAGTTCTTGTTGCCATAAGTAAATTTTTGCCTCTTCTTAAACATCATGGTTTTTAGCTTTTGTCAGTCACAAATGCTGTCTTCTTAATTATTGGGTCCATACTGCATGTTAATAATACAGCACTTGTTTCTTCAATTTCTTTAACTAGCTGCTGCTTCACTTTTAACATTAATATATATTCTTGCAATGTTCTGTAACATAATCCAATCTCCTCTATTTTATAAATTTTGAGCATTCATTTAAAAGCCGCATGATGATCTGCTTCTAATCATACAGTTTGTGATGAAAAATATTACTTCTTTTTTTGAAAGCCATTTGTCAGTTAGTTCAAAATTCTCTTCTAGCACCTTAACAAAATCCAAAGCTTTTATGCTCAAATTTCTAGGAATAAAAATATCATTTAGTTTCATTGCATAAAACCATTCTAAGAAGAGCAGTTTCAATATTTCTCGATTTTCTATTCTTTTTACACTTGCTTGAGATATTTGCATTTTTTTATTAGTTCTTCATTAATCATAGGCTTTTGTTTAAGAAAATTCACAATGATGTTTAGGAAATTTCCAGTTTAAATGGTGCCTTTTTTTTATGGACTTGTGAAGAATATCAAAATCTTAACAATTTATCCTTTTCTTTCAGGTTTAAATCTTTTTGCTTAGGCATTTTCAACAAGCTAAAAATTTAGCACACAAATTAAAAGTTCTTCCAATGATTTATTCAATTTCAAAACTCACATTTCTAGCCAGCAGAATGACTGCATTTTGTCTCTTTAACTCAACCCTCCGCTTCATGATTACAGGTATGACAGATGCTTTCCTTATTTATTCAGCCTACAGTTACCACTGCCTTTCCATTTAAAGACTGATAATGTAAGATGATGATAATAAAAGATAGAAATTTCATGAAATGTTTCACTTAATGAAATTTTTTAGAACTCTATGTGAACATAATATGAACATGGAAAAATTTTGAACATGGAAACCTTAAAAGGTGGGATGCGAAAATTGCATTCCCCCCTTCTATCAGAAGGGTTTAAAAATGGAACACTCACTCATTTACAGTGCCTCAGAGGATTTTTCATTAACCTTAAGATAAAAAAATTCTGTCCCTCTGATCTTCTCTCAGGAGAAAGCCCTCTGAAAACAAGTGTCTGACAGGTAAAAGGACCCTGGGTGAGCGGGTTGAAAAATTTTGGTCAAACTAATTTTATTGAAGCACTACATATCTGAAAGACACATAAACCATGGTCAATCAGTTAAATGGATGAACTACAAACAGGATATTATAGGACTGAAGAATCATTTTTTTCCAAATCTAAAGTTTATTATAAGTGGTAGATTTTTCTATTGATTAGCACAGTACAAAATCCAAAATACAGACATTCAATATCCAGAATGATCTGATTTTTTTTTCCTGGAGAGGGACATTCTTTCTTTGCAAAGTATAGGAACAGAGAGGTGGAAAGGAGATATTTCCTCCAGACCAGCTCGAATTCCTAACTTTCAAACAACTAATGGCTAAGGAATAACACCGTGGCCAATGATAATGCACTGTAGCACAACCATGCTTTTGGCCTTGCAGCAGTTATGGGGAGGTTTAACATTTTTCTATCTGACCTAAACAATAAATGAAGTGTTAAGACATATTTGTGTGGAGTGAAATGTTGCTCATACTAGCTTTCTTTTGTTGGCATAACAGTGGTGAAGAGACAAAGAAATATATTTCAAAGAACTTCAGTTAAACTAGCAATTGCTCAGATTGTTTTTTACTTTTTTTGGCATCACATTATTGAAAAGAGAAAAAATTAGAAGAATTTAAGTTAACATGACAAACTGCATTCTTCCTTAACTTTCTAAGTTGAAATAGCTTATTATTTTTTGTGGGCTATTATTATTACATCTATTTTATCAAAACTAAAGCTCGAATTTTTGATTATAATGAGCAGTGTTTCTGGAGCTGTAAGGTTCTGCAAAGTAAAAGCATATTAGGTACTTGCCTTCTATAATAACCTTCACAACAGAAAGCGGTTTTGTCGCAGTTCGGGCTTAAGGAAGTGTGATCTCAAAATTAGGCAAAAAACAACAAAATTATTTTGGTGTAATTTGTTTCGAACTTATTTCGAATACTACAAAAGACAGAATTTTCTAATACGAAGATGATATAATGGAAGTTTTAATTGCAATGAAAATGTCACAATCAGCAATAAACTAATGAATGGCAAAATTTGTAGTATGGTTTTAAATCCAAAAAATATTACTACTGATACTGAAGAAAGAGACAAAGTGTTTTTTTAAGAAAAGATTTTGACTGACAGTTTAGAGTGAATTCTTGCCATAGCAATTACAGGACTTGAACAACTTTGTACACCTGTACAAAGTTATGTCTATCTATAAAATTGAAGAGAAAGTACAATTACTTAAAAACTTTCATTGACAGAAATGTTTAATAAAACCAACAAATACTTTTTTTTTTTGTAAATTCCTTAAGATTACAAATGTTTCATTATTTCATAAACAACTATTTCATATTTATAACTTTATACATGTCATCATAATAAATTTAAACCGATGATCTAAAATCTTGAAATTTACAAAATCCAGAATTGCCGAAGTTCCACGATTTTAGATCTTGAACTTTATTTGTATTGTATACATTTGTTTTGGTTCCTAGATATTTGATTATAATAAGCAATTAATTTTATTAACCAGTGAATTTAATAAGCAGCAGATACTGTGTAGTAGACTGCAACACTTACCAATATTCATAGATGCTTCCCTTGACCTCTGAGACGTTGTACTACAAAAAGAATAAAAATCTAGTAGAGTTTCCTTTTGTTACATCACAGGGATTATCAAGCAATTTACAGTTTTCACCTTAAACAAGTAGACAATTGATGATTAATTAAAAGAAAAAGATTTCCTTTCATTGAAAAGAGAAGATACAAAAAAGAAGAAAAAAAAAAGTTACTCCAAGAAACTCTGGCAACCACTTTTAATAAATAACCCAAAATTTATTACTACAATTGATGTTCTTTATGATAACCCCAAGACATTATAACAGAAGACTGCTACAGAGACGATGGATTTAATATACTCTGGTGTGGAATTTTTGCATCAGTCATTATAGAGGAAGGGTGCACTTGTTTTTAGTGGCAGATTTATCAAGCATGCTCCTTCTCACCTGAGCATTTGTAAGGTCTTCACCTTAAATCTTATGACATAGGGTATATGAAATTAAAAAACAGTTTTGGGACACACTGGAATATAGGGATCCTCAAAATTTAATTTGTAAAACCCCTTTAATGCATCTCTGCTCATTATGGTGATCTACTTACAGTAATTTTGGACACAATGTCTTGGACATGCATCTGTTCAGTTCTCTTTCATGAATTTTAAATATTTTTCTTAAATTTCCTAACCCTGCACTTCCCTTCTGTCACAAAAAATTCTCTGTAATTCCCTAAGCAGCAATGCCATCTTAATTCAAATGTGTTACTATATGTTCTGTAACATGAAAAAAAAAATTAACATAATGTAATAAAGAAGTAAACAACAAATATAACATGATAATTGCCATGATAAGCATAATAGCATAAGATATCCCATACTTCCCCAGCAAGACCATTATGACACACTAGGGTACTTCTATAAAAAGGATTTCTGTTTTAGAAAATTCAGATATCACGAACTGAAAAATTATAAAGCAGAATGGTTCAAAGAAAAAAAAAGGGGGGGGGGAGCATAATGTATTCACAAAATTATTATTCCTTCTAGTACAAAACTGTCATGCAATACTTTATAAAAATACATATATTTATATTTTCATTTATGAATTTAACACTTACATATCTACTCTCCACTGTTGCATTTGTCAAATAATTTAAAATGAACACATGCTGTGTTCTTGGCCATGCAAGTCTAAAAATCCAATTTTTCATTTCTTTCTTCCCCCCCCCCCTCTAATGATTAACAAAACCTGAAGACTGCAAGTGACTCTACCTCATGTCATTATAATAACTTAAGAAGCTCAGAATTACTGGAGCACAGCATTCTGAAGCTACTGTGCAACTTGATTGAATATGGCACAGAATTGATTATCACTCTGATGTATATCAATTTACAGGAACATACATAAAATGATCGCATAGAATGCCTGACATTTCAAACGTTTATCTTTTCTCTATAATACATAATATGCTTTTGCATTGTTAGAATCAATTCTTAAAGCAAGTAAGATCTTTTCTTCTTTCTGAAATAATTTGTACTTGGAACTGATCAATTCACCTTTGGATTAATTCATTACTGATACTAATTTACTAACTTTCAGTTAAAGCACATATCAAGATATGAGAAAATAATCTACATCAACAATCTGAAATCAAAATACAGTATTTTAGCATTTCAGCCACAGTAGTTTCATCAGGATAGCACTGCTCTTGACAACTTATTTAGTGCCCCGAAAATCAGTACCTAGACAATTTTCCATGTTACCTCTGTTTGGCAAGGTCTGCATATATACATTTGAACCTCAAAATTGTCCTTATGTTCTGATTTTCATAATATCCTGGATTCATAAGTTATGTTGCATTCATAGTTTTGAATTTTGTCAATAAACTAAAATTTCTGTAAACCAAATGGAAGGTTATAAAATACAGACAAGAATAAATTATGACTTCTTATTCAAATCAGAAATTCACAGATTATACAGAGATTACAAAGCATTAATTCAAAAATAAGAAAAAATATAGAGTTATTTAGGACATTACATTCTGAAAAATATACCTATGTTCAGAGAGACTTCTAGTCAAGCTTATTCTGTCAGCTTTAATGTCGATAGAAGTTTTGGGAAAATTTACAGCAACCTATAGCAAATGAGAAAAAGAAGTTAATTCACCTCAGGAAAAGATTATTTTTTGAAAAAATAAAATTCTTTGTTGATCTAACATGTTGAACAGTTTGGGAAAAAATCATTAAATCATTAATCACTAAATATATTACAAACATATCTTTTCTGTTTAAGAAATGAAGGTACAGTCAACTCCCAATTAACCAGGCCTTATCTTTTTTAAAAAAATGTTATGTTTATTTATAGTGGAATGATGGAAAAATTAATATTGGAAACAAACCATCAGAATAAAGCAAAATTTCTATGGGGAACATGAAGAGGAGAATAAAATGCATAGAAGAATAGCAGTGATAGCAGCTGATGTCTCATGGCATTTAAATTTTTTTATCCACAGCAGTATGTAATGTAATTGTACACAATCTAGAATATGTAAGTATTATTAAATTGTCTGTTAAAATAAATTATAAATAATAAAAATAAATATACACCCATAAGCCTTTTATTTCTGATTGATGCATATTGAAATACAAGAGTAATTTTATAAACAAAAATATTGTTCTTCCAATTTCGAAGTGCCCTATTCTTGCATTAAATTCTGATTTAATTAAAATAATCAAATAAACTTAATCTTCAAATAAAATGCTTAAAAATACAAGCACATTGTTAGTACTATTTTTCTGTTAATTGTAATATAATAGTTACTTGTGTTTTTTTTAATTTGCTGTCAGATTAACTGTGATTTTGGGTTAACTGTGGATGTGCTCCATAGAATTATCCTGGTTAATCAATAACACTTCACGGTTGCACACAAATTTGAAGCAAATTTCTACATTAGTGAGACAAACAAAACCTATATATGAAAAAAAAATTTTTTTCCCAATTTCACATTTAAAAAATAAGAAAACATAATTATTATCAAAAAATAATTTTTATAAATATTGCAATTTGTTGTAAATATAGTATTCTAAAAATCACAATCACACAGATGAATTACAACAGCAGAGATCTCACTTTAGGTTTAAAAAAATTGATGACAGTATTATGATTTGTTAATAAGGAATAAGCACATGAATAAAATAAAATTTTTCATGTTTCAAACGATAACATTACTTTATAAATTAATATTTTCTTAAAGCACAGCTGAACTTTGATAAATCAAACTGCAGGGAGTTAAAAAATTCTTAGAATGATAAAGAATTTAATTAGTGAGACCTTTGAGAAATCTTGCTTGAAAAACAGATCGAACTCTATACAGAAGGATAAAAATTATAGTGTACATATTGCAATAATTATTTTCATGAGGAAGGGAATTGCAAATCAAGAAAACCGAATTTTAAATAATTATATTGACAAAACAAAAGTACTTAATAGAGGGCTTGGAATCTTATTGCTCAGGTGGAGAATTAGATAACATGAGTTCACTTGAAACATTGCTTTACAGTTCTTTAAATGCCTTGATGAAAATATATTAAAACTTAGAATAAATATATAGAATACCAAAGAGCTCAGTTTTCAGTGAGAATGCAGTTGCACAGTGGGAGAGATGACTAAATGATTCCAATACTGATGAAAGGCGAAATTAATTTATACTCAAGATTTTAAGCATATAAATCTGGACTATAACATGGTTATAGATAAGAAAACACAACAATAAAATAAGGATTTACCTCAACGTTTAATTAATTTACAGAAGAGTATATGACGGCTTTCTGTCCATATCACAGAATGCAACTGGGATAAATAATGAACTATCAGAGTTCTGTGGTCTTTGTCACTCTGTGAGCAGCTTGAATTTAATTTAAGACCATGCCAGAGTAATGCCTTTTAAAATTTAGTTTTGATATTTTCAACAGTTAATTTGAAAATCATCCCTTTTTAACATTAACAGAACTTTTAACATATTATTTAATACAAAAGAATAAGAATTAAGAGTTTAACTGCCATTAAATCATCTATTATTTCAAAAACTAAGTTTTAATACATTTAATATTGTAATATAATTAAAAAGTAATACAATATACGATTAAGCTTACTTGTTGATGTTGCAGAACTGAATAACATTGTTGTAATGTACGCAGTGTAGCAGCTGATGTAGCTTTGAGCAGTAACAAATTCTGAAAAATGAACAGATATTAGCCTTCGTAGATTAAGTTTCAGTAATATAATTTTTTTCATTTCAAGACTGCAAAATTAAAAGCTATGCTTAGTTCTTTAAAAGAACTGAATGCAAATTACAAACTAAATTCATAATAATAATTTGCTAAATTCATATGTTTTGAAACTATTTGTTTTATTAAAGTCCACAAAAAGGATGTTCAGTAACATAGATAATTTCAAAGCATACACATTTTCACAAATATCTTAAAAAGATTTAAACTATTTAAAGCCTGTGTACAAAAAGCATTAATCTAGTTTAAATTTAGAACAAGTTCTTTCTTAGAATGGGTATGACTCACTATCACCTGGCATCTTATCTAGCACAGATCCTACTCATGTATAAATAAATCATTAAATTCATATGTTTTGAAATTATATCTTATTAAACTTCACAAAGGATGTTCAATAACATAATCAATTTTAAAACATACTTATTTTTACAAATATCTTTAAAAAATCAACCTATCAAGTAAATCCAGCTAAACAAATTTTAGGCAATACCCACCAAAGAGATTTATACAGATTTGAACTTGAATGATTTATTTTATTCTTCCTTAATTAAGTTTTCAGATATATCAAAAGAGATATGATTACCATAGAAAAGATATTAAATATTATCTCAGCACTACTGCTACAAAACAAGCAAACACATTTAATCTTTGAAATTTTGCAAAACAATATGACTTTTTAAAATCCATTTTAAAATAATATATACTTTCCTTTTCACTAAATTTACTCATTTTGAATTATAATTTTTTAAATATTTAAAAAAAATCAACAAAATTGATTTGTTGATATATAAGACAACATCCACAGATTACCACTGTAGACATTTTGAAATGTTCAAAAGCAACAATAGCAAAAATTAAATATCTAATTGAAAGCAAAAACTAAATAGTAATAAATCTGTTTGTGATCCAGATTACTAAATTCACTGATTATGCCAAAAAAGTTTATTCACAGGTGATATGTACAATGGGTTTCAATTTATGTAAGTCGATAAATATTAGCAAATAAATTTAACAAACTTATTAAATTTGTTCACAAATATTTATCAACTTACATTGCACTTTACTCCCAACTATCACCTTTGAATAAGCCTAACTTTCAATATAAACATCAGTTCTAACATCATTCCCATAATTAGAAAGGGTTTATGAAATCATCTTTGTACAGCTTTTCAGTAACACTTGCTTCATTTATGGAGCTAACTCCTTTCTCTTTCATCTTTTCATTACACAGAAGACAAAAAAAAAAAAAAAAAAAAAAAAAAAAAAAAAAAAAGCTTAATCTGGCAAGTACACAGAGGGATGTCAATTATAAACAACAGCTTTTCTAAACAGCAAACACATTTATGGCACAAGCTTGTCAACAAAACTTCATCTAATAAGACTCATTAAAATAAATCATCAGACATTCTGCTAATCTTGCAGATATAGTGAATATTTTGCTTATAGTTTTTTATGGCATTATTCTTCCATTTTATGATATTATCTGGGGCTACGTACGGAGCTTCAATTTCGCTAGAGCCCATCGCTGTCCGGCTCTGGTACTTCTCAGTTTTTGAAATAAACCTTACATATTAATTCTACCCAGAATGCACTGCAGACATTAAATAAGAATGCTCTACCACTTTTTTTATGCAAGTGAAGCAAAATTTAAGAAGAAAATTCTTCGAATCTTAAAAATTTTATTTTAATAATAAGCTTACCTTAAAAACCGATTTTAATTGAACGTATGTCTTTCTCTGAGAAACAAGTCTTTGATGATCAAGTTGAAAATACAAAAGCCCTCACCCACATGTCAAAGGTTTTTTCATCAGGATGGAATGAATTTATGACAGTAGGTTTTTAGTCCCTGAACATACTAGAAGTGGAACTTTTGAGAGGATGCAATTAAATATGGGGAAAATTTTCACTTGCACAGACCCTTACTTTTGCTCTCAGTTTACAACTTGGATTTCAGTGGACACTTTGGAGAACACTTTTTATCCCTGTCACATTCTACTTGATAGTTAGAATTATTATATAGGCAAGGGTCATGTTCAGAAAATGTTGCATTCCATTTTCTTTGTCCTTACATTTGCACTGAAATTTCTTGTGGCTATGCTCTTTCACCCCAACATTTCTTTTCAATCACAAGAAGACCATCGCAATCAAGAAGGAGGTTGATTGGATCTGCCAATCAACCTCCTTCCTGTGATTTGCTCTCCTTCCAGCATTCTTTTGCCCAAATCACTTCTAGCTTCTGCTCCTCTCCACTGCAGGGATATCTCTCCTCCCAATTTTTTGAATTCAAGCACAGCTGCTGAGTTTTCTTTGTATTAAATATCCTACATTACAATACCAGATAAATAACAGTATATTATATTATTATGCACTGATATGATTATGACTGAACTCTAATAAACATGTACAATACTCTAAATTATTTGATAACTATTTGCCTACATACAGTATTTTTATGATATTATAAAATAAAGTAAGATTATAAGATGTTTGTTTAACTCATTTATTAGAATTTCATGCATTATATTAATAACGGTGAATGCTCTGAAAATGTCAAAGATGAAACTTTTTACTGAGGCTGAATTTCAGTTTCTGATTTATTTTCTATGAAACAACAGTTTTTCAATTCAGTTCTGTACAATTCTAGATACAATGGAATAGTTTCAATTTTAAAGCAATTTCTTGGAGCATTATTTTATCACACGCCTTGTGAATTATGATTTAAACTTATTACATTAGAATGTATTTATTATATTGGTTTTTAATATTAGCTTAAAAGAAATTTATTTTCATGTGAGTTACCAAAAATCACTGCGGTGACCTACTGGTGGCTCATGAGAAAGTTTAATTATTACGAAATAATTTGATAATAATTGAGAAGATGGATGCAATTCTGGTTTGATATTTAATATAAAACAGAAATTTAATTTAAATTGTCATATTTTTAATTGGGCTGGATTTTGATTAATTGCATGGCATGCAAAAACTACAAGCCTAACTAAGCACTTTAACAGTTTTACCTTTTGGCATTGGTTTACCAGAAAATGAATGGTCGATCATCCTTTGAAATACTATATCATACTGTTTCTTCAGGGCTTAAATTCAGCTAGAGCTTGGCTCAGTTATGTCTTAGTTTAGCAATTCCAACTGCAGCCCCAAATATGATGAGATCTGGTATTTTATTTCGTTTTTTAACTATTCATCAAAAATTTAATAATTTATTAAATTACTGTTTATCTCATTACAGGTTATTGAATTAATTATTTATTATTTTACTTATTAATTTTATTTATTTTTTCTCTTTTTTTCTTTTCTGATGGCCTTCTATAAGGCTCAGGCACTTATGATTTTAGAAATTAAACTCTGGCTGTGAGAGTCAAGAGACTTTTGGACTAATCATTATCTTCAACTGACATTCATCTGCATCTGATATGGTTAAATGACTGATAGATTAAAGGCAGACCAAAAGTATTTTCCCCAAAAAATTATCAATGCACTTTATGATTTACTGCATGATTTTTACAAAATTTGTAACAAAATGTAAAGCATATGCATTATATACCATTTATTTGACACAAAATAAAATCACAACATGTATTAAACATGGTGTTAAAAGAAATTCACAGATGGAAAAAATGTTGCCTAAGATGAATTTGACTGTCTTAAATAAGTAAACAGTAGTCTAGATATAGAATAATCTAGTTGACTAAATAAGAAATATCAGTCACTGAGAATTCTTTTTTTTTTTTTAATATTTTTATATATTTATGAGTAGCACTTTTTATTACAGTGTCAGAGGAAACAGAAATAATTTGCATAAATGAACACAAATATGAGCATAGTAATAGTAAAAGCAAAGTTGGGTGACCAATGGCATAAATCATTTACATATCTAGATCTTAAAATATTCCTGTAAGAACATAAAAAATTTTTTCTACAGAATCAATAGAGAAATTTACTTTATAAAAATATACACATAAGAATTTTAACAATGTATATAAAGTAGGCTATACATATAAGTAACTCACATATCAATCAAAATATCATTAAAAATTTTCACATTTCTTTGAAAAAGCATGATTTTTGTTACACACACATACATATATAAATAAGAAGGGGGGGGGGAGAATTAAAAGAAAAAATAATTTTACTTACAGTATCACAGCATTTTGGACCATTTCCAAGGTAAGGCAGAGCCTAAAATCAAAATACTGAATGAAATAATTTCACTTCTTAGTTAAAGTTTTTTTTATTTTATTTAAAGAAACATTAAAATTATATGATATATTATTTATACAGTACAAAGTCAGAAATCCAGACGTACAGTATCTGCAAAGATCTAAATTCTAGGCCTCCAGATTCAGCAGCAAACTTAATATTTTCAGAAGTTTTTTTAATGCTTTAAGATTGCACATTTGATATTTTTTCAAAATAAAACATGGAAACGTGGTGAATCTAGATTCTTAATTTCCCTTTGGCACTGACGGCAACCTGGAGAATTATTATTATTTCTTGCTTTCATCACCATCTGACTAACAACAGCTTGAGAAATGACTCAAGCGATGTCTAAACATTTTAAAAACTTTTTAGTATTAGTAATTGAATATCATAAAGCACGGTAACTCTTAATATTGACATAATGCTTGGTGTTGATTAAAGACTTCAGCTAAACTCCACTGCGAAGTGGAGTGCATTGACAAGGAGAAATTTAACAGAAATTTCTTTCCTTATACAAAAAGTAGAACTTGTAAATGATACTCATAGGCCTAAAGATCACACTTACTGCTGTTCGAATTGAGAATAACTGACTCTGTATTCAGTTAAGCCCAAGACTGGTGCCAGAGCATTTGTAGCCACACCAGGTGGGGGAATTAAGGGAAGACAAAATTTTTAGCATTTAGAGAAGCACCAAGTAAAAAACTAAAGAGATGGCAAAATGTTTAGAGTTTAGGGATGTGACAGCAGAATTTCGTACCTGTAGAGACTGCACCGGGCAATATGTCTAGAACCAGCCCAGGATAGGCCTTAAGTAAAGAATTTATTTATTCAGGATTGAGATAAGATTTAAGAACATGTGCAGGAAAGATTCGTAAGTATAATAAATAACTAAACTAAAATATTTCAGGCTTTATCAGCATTTGATAGAAGCAACCCAAAATTTAGTGGAATAACATGTCTTTAGTCACCAGTCTCACACTACATTGCCAATACTGTATAGCAGATATTAGCTAAGCTTTATGACCACAGCCGCAAATTTGAAAATTTTCAGATATCACAAACAAAAAGCGAAATTTTTCAATTAATGGAATTTGTGGTGAAATACGGAAAGGTGGTAATAAATGAAGACAATATTTAAAGAAATTTTTCATTGCAATGATAATGCCCTAAACACCAATCAAATTAACACATGGCAAAATTTGTAATATGGTTCCAAACCCAGAAAATATAAAGTAACAAAGAACAAAAAAATTTTGATTGACAATTTAGCAGGAATTGTCGATCTGGAAATTACAGTATCACAGCATTTTGGACTTGAATAATGGAACTTTGTAAATGAACAAGAAATTATGTTGATCAATAGAATTAAAGTATCAGCACAAAAAGAAGCAAATTAAATAACTTACATTTAAAAGTAATGTTTAATAAAATAAACAAATAAATATTAAGCTTCTTCTTTTTTTTTTTTGTGTAATTTCTGATTTCCTTATGGCCACAAATATTTCATTATTTCATAAACCACTATTCATATTTTTTTAATTTTATAATTTCTATAAGCCTTTTTACTAGATTTAAACTGATGACCTAACATAAAAAAAAATCCAAATTCAGAATCACAAAGTCCCGACAAGTCCACATCTCTGACTTTTTACTGTATTAGGATAATTTATATTCATTTTTATGATACACATTTCCAATCTGCTGATACATATTCATGTAAAATATTTTCATTTCATTTAACTATGAATTATCAACTAGTAATATATAATATTTTCTTAAAATAAAAATTTACCTCAATTTTTCTTGATAAAGAATTATTATATGCTTCAGTTTGGCGCAACATATCACGGACGTTATTTAAAGCCTCAGTCACAGAAGAAGCAATTTGAACCACAGAAGTTTGAGGAGTAACTTGTGTTTTGGTTTTTCTACTGCCTCTTTTACGTGTAGGATGAGAGTCCATAATAGTACTGCTGTGAAAACCAGTATACCATGTAAAATGAGTATCAGCATTTGGTCCAGAGGTTCTTAATTCAATGACAGATAAAGGAGTTCGGTGTTCTCGGGGAGGTAATGGTGGATTTTTCTGCACAATACATAAGTTTAAAATTTTACTTATATATATATATATATATATATATTTA
>KK118537.1:91852-129130 GCA_000611955.2 Stegodyphus mimosarum
CCTACAGATTATTATAATATTATATCCTTTTGGTAGAAAAAATGCAATGGTGGACAATGGGCTTTTATTTATTAGTACATTACATGTATTCTAAGTTTATATATACATATAGTTGTTTTAACTCATGATAAGTGTCTTCCCTGGACAAATCTATAAATATTCCTATTAATAAACCAATTAACATTCTTATTAATAAATCAGTTCTGAACAAACCTATTAATACCTCTTATATTCCGGCCTTTTGTTAAAATATACAGAGCATTTAAAAGAAAGTTATTTTGTTCACAATCTTATGCAGAGATAATCAAATATCAATATACCATCAAGCTGTCCAGATGGTATAGTGGTTAGGGGAGCCTGACTGCAATACCAAAGGGCCCGGGTTCAAATCCTGAAGAAGGCATGGATGTAAATTCCCTGCCAGTTGCCTTGATGATGTGATTCATTATTGTCCTCATATAATGATGTTTAAACATATCTTTCACTGTTTGAGCTATGAGTTGTATGAAGCAAATAGTACTGGGAGGAAGAAACACAGCATTGATTTCTGGGTATAAATTCTAAGATTTTGGGGTCTAAATTCTGAGATTTTGGGGTCTAAATTCTGAGATTTTGGGTGTCCTGAATCACTGTCTAGGATTAATAATACTTTAAAGTGTAAATGTTTATCTGCACAATATATCTTAACTGCCACCATGAAATGAAAAGCAAATCAGTCTTTAAATATTAATGCAGTAACCCAGGCTTTTTATTTAATTTACAGATGCCTGGAAAAAATACTTGGTACATCCCTTTCATTGCTATGGGAGCTTCTGCTGAATTGGGCAATATTGACTTCAGTTCTAAATCACAGTTTTTGCTACACCACCAAAAATTTTTAAAAAACTGAATTTTTCAAAATGCTTGAAACAATGAATTGTGAAAAAGTAGAATGTGCGAAAGTTGAGGTCTGTCTGTAGGGAATTTAATTACTTGGCTACAAAAAAATTTGGTCTTTTAATTGGAAGTTAAGGAGCAGGTTGAAACAGTCATTATTCAGTATCAGATGAAAATGCTAAGGTTCAGTACATGCCACTTTCCATAACTCTGCAGCTGCAACTTCCTTCACAATCATATGGAGAACATTATTTACTGCAGCAGTGAAAAATGTTACTTGCTCTTTTCAAAATTAATTGCTATCGAAAGCTGACATCTGAGCATAAATTGTGAATTATTCATAGCATTCTTCTTGGGATGGAAAAGGATTTGCTGCAGAGTATTCTGTGGGTTTCATTTTTCTGGATATGTTCTCATTAGAACTGAATGAATCTGCAAAATCAATCCTTCAGTTTTTTTTTTAAATGTTTGACTTAAAAAAATGAAAGCTAAAAAACTGCTTCAAGAGAGACAGAATTATGGTTTGGGAGAAAGTAAACACATACCCAAAATGCTTTTGAAAAACTGTACAGTGGCTGCCTACAGTATACTGACCCATTTAAGGAGCTTTCTTGTTCAAATAGGTGAAGCCTGAAAACTTTTCAAAATTGCACAAAAATTAAGATATATGAATTCATCAAATACATGAATAACTAAAAGTGAATTAGCAAATGTTTCAATCAATTCTGCAAGCTAAAGAAATTTGCAGACTTGTATGAGAATGACGAAATTAATGAGCTCAGTACTTAGCTATTAAAAAAGTTTCGAATGTCATCTGTACTCCTGCAAATTATACAGTTCTTCATCATTTCTGGCTGCAATATAAATGTACAAAGATATCTTTCTTTAATTCAAATACATTGGGCTAAGCAATGAGAGGACAAGCTAGAAGTACTCTTTTGTCTTTTCACTGCATTCTATTCACAACTGCTAAAATGTTCCGACATTCCAGAGCAAATCAGATCTACAGGAAAATATTCATGAGCTATTTAAATAAGATTATTGTCTGTTGGAACATGAATAACTGAATTTTGATTACACAATAACGATTACTTTATTTCAGATATCTGTTTTTATTCATTTCTATACATATATATATGTGTGTGCAGAGCCAGATAACAATAATAACAACAGAAGAAAAAGATATAAAAGAATGTAGATTTTAATTGCTTAAAATCATATAATTTTTTGCCCATTGTCTGTATGTTTATGAGTAAAATGTTATTTAAGATTTGAAGCCTGACTGGTATGACGTTCTCATTTTTACATTTCAAGATTTTTTACTCCGCCCCATTTAGGGGTGACACTCGACCATGAAAATTTAAACTTGTAATACGCTTTGGTAGTTCAGTATTTGTTGGGAAAGATTGAACTTATTGATTATTTAGCCATTTCATCACTCAGAATGTTGCCCAGGGTGATCACAGATGGCAACCCAATTATACCCCCAAGAAAGAAGTTTTGGTACAAGTTTGAAGGAGAATATCAGGTGATATGGATCTGATGTGTCTTTCCTCTTTTCTGCTACAATCAGCCTTTCAAGAAGACTTTTAATTCAACAATACGTGAGCTGTCTGAAAAGTTTCTGATCTCAATATGTAGAAGGCAGCACAAATCAACCAAATTAGGAGGAACTTGTTTGTATGTCACTTGATAACTACCAATCAAAATTTCCACTATTTTGAACATGAATCTTTTGTTTGACTATTATTTTTGTGAGTTGATGTGACCATTTTTGTGAAAATGGAAAAAACCAAGCCATTAGATACTTGTTTTTGAAAGGTAATACATCGACTCATATTAAAGAGGAGTTAGACACAGTGCATGGAGGCTCTGCACAATCATTTACTACTGTGAAGAAGTAGTAAATGATGGTGCAGAGTCTCATACACTTTGTTGAAATTTTGGGTAGCTGAATTAAAACATGGCCATACCAGCTTGGGTGATGATAAAAATTCAGGATGGCCAAAAATTGCAACAACTGATGAAAACAGCGCTAAAATCCACTAAACGGTGCTGGACAACCGTCGAATCAAGGTTAGAGAAATAGCAGAGGCTATGAGTATGTCCAAAGAACATGTTTGCCCAGTGGCATAGCTGCGGGGTGTGCACCGGGCACCCCCCGTTTCAGGATGACACACCTAATCGTGAAACTTGTAAGCTTGTAAACAAATTAAATTGGCTAAATGTTTTGGAATTTTGTTTGATAGCACACCTGATGTTTCACATACTGATCAAATGTCTGAAGTGATTTCTTATGTGAAAATTAATAAGAGAAAAGTGGAAGTAAAAGAAATATTCCTTGGATTTTTTACTTCACATGGAAAAAAAGCCACTGATTTAAGTGATGAAATTCTTAAGAAACTTGAAAATGATGGTTAGATGTTATGATGTGTCGTTCCGAAGGTTATGATAATGCAGTTGTTATCATCAGCGTACATGGAGGAGTGCAAACTATTATAAAAGAAAAAAACAACAAAGCAATTTTCATTGGATGCATAGATCATTCAATTAACTTATGTGGCCAACATTCATTTGCACAAAATGCATCATGTGTAACATTTTTTGGAACAGTAAACACAGTTTTTACATTTTTTTCTGCTTCTACTAGCCAATGGGAAGTGCTTCGTAAACACAGCAAAGCATCTGTTAAAAGACTCTCAAGAATGCACTGAAGTGCTTATTCTGCTGCAGTAAAAGCACTGGCAGAAAATTTTGATGCGTTTGTGGTTGCGATTGAGGAATTATGTGATCAGCAAGAAAATTTAGACACCGCAAGTGCTACACAGTACCTTATGCATGCTGTGTGTAATTTCACATTTTTTTGCTCTCTTTTCTTTTGGAAAGATGTATTAAGAGAAGCTAATTGTAGTCACGATTGCATTGAAAAGTAAGGTTTGAATGTTGATCAATTAGCTATAAAAACAGAAGCACTTCGTCTTTATGTTGAAGAAAAACAGAGCCAAAGTGTTGAAGAAGCACTAGATCTTGCTGTGAAAAAATTGGAAACATATAACATTCCAATAGGAAGAAGAATTTATCATGAAAAACATACGGTCGGTGAGTTGGCCACCTATGCAGGACTCACACTGAGAGCTGAATTTCAAAAGGATATGTTGGAATGTCTTGACCGATTCAGTACTGAACTCCAAAGTAGATGAAACTCCACTCAAGATTGTGCAGACAAATACTATGCTTTCAACAAACACTGAAGAGTTGAAATTAACTGTGTCAAAATTAACTGATTTTTATGATGAGATTTCTGAAACAGAATGTAGAGATACCAAGGTTGAGAAGACATTTAAAAGCAGCTAAAGTTTCAGCTTCTAACTGGATGTCTGTTTTTTGAATTCCACATGGAATGGGATTTTACAAAATCTGTTACAAATTTTATGGTCGCACTTAAGGTATTTATGACAATTTGCATATCAGTTGCTTTGTCTGAAAGGAGTCTCAGCAAACTAAAATTAATTAAAAACTATTTTTGCGCAACAATGACCCAAACAAGATTCAACAATCTTAACATACTACCAACAGAACATGAGGCAACAAAATATATAAATTTTGATGCAATGATTTCTGAGTTTGAGGCTGTTAAAGCTAGAAAGAAGAAATTTTAAGCAACTGTGCATAATTTTTAAATTATTAGATTGGTTTATTCACTCTCTTTTTTTACAATACCTAACTTTCATTTCACTTTTACGTCAAGGTTAAAGAATAAAATAGTGCTATAATTTAACATAATATTGAAACTTGATTATTAATGAGGAAAAAATATACGATAAAGTCTGTAACGAGTGCCACCCATGCTAGCTATGCCACTGTGTTTGTCACATATTGAACCAAGATTTATGTATGTGCAGGCTGGCTGCACATTAGGTGCTACATTTGCTCACTTTGGACCAAAAATGTGTCTGAATGAACATTTGCACCACTCTGTTGGTGCAATAAATTGGAGTTTTATCTTCTTTTTTTACTATTAATCACAATAGATGAAACCTGGAATTATCATTACAGCTCATAAGCAAAAACACAGTCTAAATAATAGACCACAAAGGGAAAATCGGCTCCAAAAAAAGGGGGGGGGAACTATTCCTTCTGCTGGGAAAGTGATGCAACAATTTTCTGGTACAGCCATGGGACGATCTTAATAGATTACCTTGAAAAGGGAAAAACCATTGACCACAGCATACTATGCAATGCTACTTGAAAAGCCGAGGGAAGAAATTATGAAAAAACAGTCACATTTGCAAAAAAAAAAAAAAAAATTTTTTCATCAAAACAGTGCTCCATCTGATGTTTCAGCTGTTGCAATGGTGAAAATTGAAGAATTACAGTTTGAAGTGCTTGACCACCCACCCTACTCACCAGACCTAGCTCAAGTGACTTTTTTTGTTCCCTAAGCTAAAAGAAGTATTCGAAGGCCAATCAATGATTTTCGTTAAATGAGGAGGTTATGAACTTCATTAATAACTACTTTACTGAGAAAGATTCAACATATTACTTGGACTGGTTAAAAAGATGGGAGCATAGTTAGAAATGTATAGACTTACAAGGAGACTATGTAAAAAAACAAAGGTAATTTTGGAGGAAAAAATATCTTGTTTGTTTGCTAGGTTGGAAACGTTTTCAAATAGCCTATGTATTTTAAAAATCGTTATCCCACAAAGATATTATACACCTATAAGCCTCCCTCCCTTTACCAGAATTTGAACCAGGCCCAAGGTTATGACAACCTCACTATCTTTCAAATGTTATCTATTAATCTACATTATTGTTATTATTTAATTATTTTCTACCATTTCTACTAGAATAGCTATTGCTTAGTGATATTTCTTTCATATACATAAATCCACATTTTAGTCTTTTACATATTCGTACACTTGCATTAATTTAACAACATTTTGCACAACTTTAACTAATTTTATTTTTACCTTTTTTCAACTCTTACTACTTTAATTACATCTACATAAACGCACACATATATTCAACAAAGAAAAAAAAATTGTTTCTAAATAATTTTAGGATGTGATAAGTTTGAAAAAAGTGAATGCAGCATTTAATAATGAATACTGTGCATGTTATATAATTAATACAATGAGTATGTAAGAGCCAATGACAGATGTTAGATGGGTTATTCAAAAGTAATTTTATCATCTCATGTGAATAAATGCTTCAGCCAATGATTTATAAAATGAAAGTATTCTTTATATTCACATGCAATATCTTTCATTACACATGAGACTTAAGTACCGTTTACATTTTCCTTTTCACTTTCACATTCTGTTTTATTCAATGTTACTTTTATTTAATAATTTCACTCTCTGATTTAAATTACACATCATATAAGCAAAGATTTTATGTATATCAGTTTACATTTGGGTTTGAGGGGGGGAAAAGTGAAAGTAGCCCTAACTTTACTGCAAGCTGAAAGGATCTTTACAGTTAAAAGAATTACTAAAGATTGCAAAAACATACTTCAGCAATACTTTTTGTATGATGTTCAGCTACAGCTCTTATCCTGTTGACCCAGAACTGCCTTTCTTTAGCATCATTAGCTATAAAAGGTTTGGAACTTTTCAATTAAAAATTTTAAAAAATAAATGAAACTTATCATAACAACAATAACATAATCATCGATTTTGTTCACAATATTTTTATACGTTATATTCTAACTATTCATTGTAAGCAATTTTATTGTTTATTAATGCATTACAATCATAAATATTTCAAAAATAATAAATTTGCTTATAGAATAATTTTAAAAAACCATTTTCAATAGTGTGTATAAATTGTTCCTGCATAAGTTAAAATTGTTTAAAAAAATCTAAAAATGCACATTCTCATGCATAAATATAAAATAATGATACAATGTCACTATGCACAATGAATTTGTTCAAAACGTCATAGACATTATCAAAAACTACACTGCAAATGCAATTAGAAAAACTGTTATTACCTTTTAACTTATATAATTCACCACAGGCTGCACTAATAGCAAAAGTTTGGCCATCTTCATCACTTGGTGATATTACAGCTCCCTACATGGGAAACATTTGCTTATTTATGTTATATAAATATCTTACATTTATTTAGGCGAAAAAATAGAAAAAGCAATCTTCATACATTCAGATGCCCTCATATTTGCACATAAAAGTAAATTATCAGTTATTTTAAGAAGAATAATTTTATTTTTCTTAATCTTCAATACTTTTTTTTCCTAATGGAGGTAAGAGGATTATTAAAATCACCAATAGACAATTTTAGAACTTCTGCACTCAGTTCAAAGGCCTTTATATACTTTCTGATTATCTGCATCCCCATGAAAAGTTGCCTACTCATTGGTAATTTTATGAATCAGGAGAAAAGCTTGTTCGGTTAATTTTAAGCCTCACAGGTACTGTTTCATTCATAAAATAATAATAAAAAGAAATAGTTTAAAAGACACAAGAAATATTTATGAGGGGGGAAAAAGAATCCATAAGATCATTATTTATATTCTTATAGCTGGTGGATAGTGTGCAGTGAAATGACAGTTAAATATGAACTATACAAATCCATTTACTATTGTCATGCATATACTTGAATATAAACTAAAAGCATAAAAATTATCCCGCATATTATAGCAATTCATGTAGATAGAAAAAATTGGCCTTTACCTCCTATTACTTACAATACAGTGATTATCTACAATGATTTTACTACTATTTACCAACAAATGAAAATGCAGGTTGGTTTTCTGCCATTTTAAAAACAGTTATTAAGCTGATGCTGATTAAATCAAGTAATCATTTACTAAGACTTCAAAAATATTTTGCCAGTACTGCTTCATGTCGCCCCCCCCCCCAAAAAAAAAGTTCATCTGCTTTTTTTTCAAATATGACAAATTAAAATAGTTAGGTTTCTTACATAATAAGGAATTTAGCTTTAAATGTCTGTATAATAATTTTAGATTTTGTGCTTTATGTATAATAAACATTCCTAATAAAATACTTACAGCTAAAAATATAGCTCCTCTAGGTCTTTTTTTCTTCACCTCATCAAGCTAAATGAAAGAGAGAAATCTAATATATATCTGAAAGTGTGATAATAATAAAAATCACTTCTATTATAAAAATTAATGACTCTTGCATTATAAAGGATTAAATATAAGGTCATTCAGAAAGTTCTGTGAGTTTTTAATTACAAATAAATATGAAGCAATACAAAAAAACATAAGAAAGTTCCATTAAATCATAAAAGTACCATTGACCTTTTTGCCATTTTTATGGCAGATGGAAAATTCTTTTTTTAAAAGAAGTTACTACATTTATTCATAAAGAAATTATCAAGATGCTGCATAGAAGACACCATCTCAACAACTGATCAGTTTTGGTAATTTTGATTTGATTTCTGCTTTTAAAACTGCCATTTGGAAATAGTATTTTTTTAATTTATTGTCCAAATTTGTGGCAACAGTTCATAGTATAAAGGTTCTTTGTAGTTCTACAATACACAAAAAGCATTAATTTTTGTGATGAAGCCCTCCTTGACATTACCAAAGGACTTTCTCTTGGTTTACTCCCTGATCTCTTACTTGTAACATTCGAGAATTAGAAACCTTTCTAACCTAAACCAAAACCTTCTCTTGGTGAGCATTCATATCGGATAATTGTGCACTTTTGCTCCAACTCTCTTGCAGTCACAATGCTGCATCACTCCCTTTGCTTTGTTGTGCTGCTAACTTCACTGTTATCTAAAATGCACTACTCTGCATAAAAACTGTGTGGAGCACATTGTGTCCATGATCATGTATGACAAAAAATAATTTTTGATAATTAGTTTATATCCAGCAATAAAAATTATATTCCATTCAGCCATGTCTGTCTACAAGTCTCTCTGCCCCTTAATTATACATTTTAATTTTGAGCATCCCCCCTCTCCATTCTAGAAGGAATAATTTTTTCATAATAACTTTTTCTGGACTATGTCATTTCTAGATTTATTCATATCATATGACTTCTACATAATGATGGTAAGGTAGCTAATTCAAACTGAAACTTAAACTAAGCTTCCAAAAACTACTCACTTTGCTTTCCTTCTTTGGCCTACCTAGACTGCTTCTGTGATGCTTATTTCTTATTCAAAATAATACCAAAAATGTTTTTGTTTGCAAACAAGCACAATTAATGTGCCAAGTATTTTGTGGCTGAAAAATGTTCAACTAAAATAAAATGAATATCCAAAACCTACTACGACTGCACATTATTGCATCTACATGACTTCCAAGATTATTCTTCAGTATAGATCATCCATTTGTGCTTCCAAACTCATCCCATTCATTCCTAAACCATTATTATATATACAGGATGCCCACTAAAGTTCAGTATCACCCGTTTAACTGTCAAAAGGCTGTGGCTATAGTCATAAAAGTGGTGTCCAGGTACATTAAAGTGGCTATGTGCTACTAGATGAGATAGCTTACAGTGGCACCTGGTGGAAAACAGCGGAGTTAATGTCCCTATCTTGTAAACAATATGAGATAAGAAGAAAAAGTGAATTACAAAGTTTGTAGAGCGTCAAAAGATTTAGTATGAAAAGACACCTCATGGACATGAATGTTAAGAATAGAAGAATGTTTTAAACACGCATTTGTTTGTTTGTGATTTTCGAAACTGTGATGTCATGAAACAATCTTAGAAATTAAAAAACAACTAGTTATCAAAAGCTACCTTTATTTTCAATGTTCTTCATCAGCTGAAATGCACGTCTGTTAAAATCCCTTGTTAAAACTTAATGCTGCATGCGTTGTAGCATAGCTGGTGACACGTTTGCACAAGCATCGATAATACGTTGTTGAACGTCTTGCAATGCTCGTGGAAGGGTCACTGTTGTCTAGGTATAGTAAAGTGGATATGCACTACTAGATGACATAGCTTACAGTGCCACCTGGTGGAAAACAGTGGAGTTAGCTTCCCTATCTCTAAAGCAATATGAGATGGGAAGAAAAAGTGAATTACAAAGTTGTAGAACATTGTTGATTTGGTATGAAAAGACACCTCGTGAACATGAATGTTAAACAAAACTAACACTATATACGAATTTTTACATATTATGCATTATTCATTTGATGCGATTTTTTTAGAGGCCCACAGTTTTCAACTACCTCTGTTGCGCTGCTGTTTCGATATGTGAGGCTGTAGAATAAGCCATCTTCCAGTTGCGCTTTTCACCCTACCTTAGTTGGTCTGCCGGATCGAAGTAGACTAGTCACATGGCCTATCTCCCTTAAATGTTTCATAACCTGTAGGATGTTAGTTAGCGATTTCCAAAACTGGATGTCACGAAACAATCTTAGAAAGAGAAAAAAATAACTAGTTATCAAAAGTTACCTATATTTTCAAAGTTCAAACTTCTCTCCATCAGCTGAAATACACATCTGGACCTTTGTTAGAACTTCATGTTGCATGCATCGTAGCATAGCAAGTGACACGTTTGCACAAGCATCTGTAATATGCCGTTGAAGGTCCTGTAATGTTTGTGGAGGGATCATATACACCTGCTATTTGAGGTATCTGCACAGTAAAAAGTCCATTGGAGTCAGGTCAGGTGGATGTGGAGTCCCCTCTTCGAAACCACCATATCCGATTATTCATACTCCAAATTCCTCCATCAGGTACTGCTTCAATTGCGACGTATTATGTGCAGGTGCGCCGTCATGTTGGAATTATCTATTCCGGAGTTGGAACAATGGCAGGTTCTAAAAAATTTGGGTATTATGTCTTGCAGAAGTTCTAAATATTGTGCAACTATTAACGTACCCTGGTAAAATATTGAGCCGATTAGCCTGTTATTATAAATTACACGCCAAACATTAACTGAAAACTATATTTGATGTTGAACATCGGAAGAACATGATGGATTTTCCAGTGCCCAGTAATGAGTGTTCTGCCTATTATACATTTCATTACATGAAAAGCATGCCTCATCCGTCCACACTATAAGTGCCACGAATACTGGCGGAACTTCTATCCAGGGTTGCCACTCAAAAGGAGAATGAAGTTCCCTGACTTTTCCAGGTTTTCCAGGTGTGTTTTAAGAAAATTCCAGTCTATCCGTGTAATGCCCTTTGGCTGTGCTAAGAGGTAAATTAATTATGGTACCACTTAAAAACACAAAAATTTACCAATTAGATATGACTTATATATTATCCTCAAAGATTACTATTATAACTATAATAGGAGTTGTTTTCCCCACTGAAGAATTGAGATCAGAATCTGCTCAATGTGGATAAAAAATTTCTTTTTTTTTTCTGACATTTTACAGCTAAACGAAAGAAAGAAATCTATTTAATGATATTTTTAAATAAATTTAGGTATTTTATATTTATTTAGCTGAATACATAAGCAAAAAATATGTGCATCGAATTTTGTGATGTTATGTCATCATACTGCTAGAATTAGTTTCAGGATTATGCCACAGAAAATTTCCTGAAATTTGAAAGCATTATTAACTAATAATAAATAAATTTAGGGGGAAGAAGCAACATCAAATTATATGAATAACATTAAAATAATTAAAAAACTGAATTACAATAATCAATGATATTGTGGTGAATATAGTTATATTAAATGGTTAGCCTAGATGATTAATTACTATTTTTTTATTTTACTTCAAAATGACAAATAAGGCATTTATTAAAAAGAGGGGAAAAAATGTTTAAAAGATTTTGCTGTAAATTCCTAGTATATACATTACGGCCTTGGCACGATTTTGAAAATTGCCGCGAACACCGAAATGGACTGTTTACTGCTCATCATAATGTCGTCAAAAACCGTGTGTGCCATACACCAAGGCTATTCTAACCTCCATGGTACCGCTATACTAAGATTAAACCCATTTTTTATACAAGAATATGTATTTTCTTTAGTTCAACATGCACTGCACATGCGCATGCGAGTATTTCGATTCTCGAGGTAACTGGGAACCAAAGTTACTGGAAACTTGCTTTGCCTTTCTAAAAGACAATCTGTTTGGAACTGCAAGAATTGGCTCTATGCCAGCTGCCCCAGTGACGCTAACGTGCGCCAAGAAAATGATCGGCTTCCAACTTTGGCGCAAAACTCGCTTTTTGGGGGGATCGTTGTATGAAATTCCCTGACTTTTCCAGATTTAGACTAAAATATTCAAATTCCCTGACTTTTTTGGTCAATTTTCGAAGTCCCTGACTTTTTCCGGTTTTCCCAGGTAGCGTGGCAACCCTGTCTATCTGTTTCATCATGAAGTTGCACCATGAGAAACGTCTCTCGTCCCAAAAACGTCCAGTAATGTGAAACATCCTGTACAGCAATGCCTGATTAGGTGTTGGTCAGTATGGATGAGCACCTAATTTATTTGACAGGATTTTGTTATAGGCCACAGTTTTTAACTACCTCTCTTGTGCTGCTGTTTCGATATGTGAGGCTGTATAATAAGACATCTTCCAGTTGCGCTTTCCACCCTACCTTAGTTGGTCTGCCAGATCGAAGTAGACTAGTCACATGGCCTATCTCCCTTAAATGTTTTACACCCTGTAGGATGTTTTTGTATGAAGGATGCGGGCCATCAGGAAAGCTTTGCCAACACAACCGCGCTGCCGATCATGTTTTGCGCTCACATTTACCGTAAAGTAGAATCATCTCAAAATAATCATTTTTTGAATATTGCTCCAGGACCATGAGCAACAACATACAACCACGAAGAGATACCTCTTTTATAACTGTCTCAAGTGAACAGGTGTGACCTTTCATACTCTACTTGCATAATGCACGAATTTACACACTTAGCTAAAGTTGTGTTGAGTTGATGCGTTTTGTGGTACAACTGTACATATCTGCATATTGTCTACTCTGTTTATGAAGTCAATCAGCACAAAGATGCACCCTGCAAGGTTTGAACCACAGTCCTCTTGACTATGAATTAAAAGCGATACCACTGTACTATAATGTGGGCTCATTTTTTGTCTGAAAGATAATCTTTTCTCCTTTCGTTCAAGTTTTATGATGTCAGTTTTAGAAATTGCGAAGAAACAAATGTGCATTTCCAGCATTCTGTTTTTAGCATTCATACCCACAAAGTGTCTATTTGTACTAAAATGACGCTTTACAACTTTGTATTTCACTTTTTTCTTCCTATCTCGTATTGTTTTTAAGATAGTGAGGCTAACTCCACCGTTTTCCACCAGGTGGTGCTTAAGCTATCTTATGCAGTAGCGCATAACCACTAGACACCAATTTTATGAATATAGCTGCAGCTGTTTTGCAGTTAAACCCATGGCATCGGACTTTAGTGGGCGCCCTGTACATGCACATCATATATATATATTATTGTGTGCATACAGGTTTGTAATGCATTGAATGCACAAGTTGATAAAAATTTAATAAAATTTATTTTTTTTACAAGAAATAAAACAAAATGCTGAAATATTTCCTCAGTGATATTCATACAATATCCCAATATCTCAAATGTTAAACAGAATTCAAAACAGAGAAAGTTAATTCAATCCTACAGCGAATTCACTCAATTAATATCAGTGCAAAGTAAACATACACTTCACTTAAAATAACAGCAACTGAGCTGAGGTGTTTTAATTTGGCTTTTATAAGCTTTTTAATCATTCATGAGAACAATCTGGTAAAATCTATTTTCTCGATTTTTCTGGATGGCAACAGCAATTACGAGATATTTATTTTTTGAATATTAAATGCACGCGCTCTTTATTTTTAATTTTCCGACGTAACTTTCTCTTCAAATTCGTCTGCATTGCACGGGAAAATAAAACAATTTTAATTACAATTCTAAATAAATAAGAAATCTGTAACAATATATAAAGCAAACTTATTCATATTAATATTACATAATCACAAAAATCACACGAAGCCAGCTTATACATCCAATATAAACTACCAGTAAGCAGCTGTCTTCTGTATACATATAATTAAAATTAAAGAGGAATACTCATATTAAAATTCTATTATTTAAAATTAAATTCAAAGAATTAAAATTTGAAGTTTAAATTCCAATTAACAAATTTGATATTTTTAAAGTAATGTTAAATTTGTTTTAAAGTATTAAATAGTAAAAGTCAAATTGGTGTGGAAAAATTGCTTTACTAGCAATGGTCAGTAGTAGAGGAAATGCATAAATACAAAGTAAAAAATCAGTTCAAAACCTAATCCAATATATATATATGTAAGAAAAATAAAGAATTAAAAGATTAAATAAGCAACGCAAATTTCCCTTCTCGCTACTAAAAACAGTAACCTCTCTCTGCACTGCGTTATTTCTAGATTAATCTATGTCATATGACGCTTACGTAATTATGATGATGTAAATGGAACTAAAACTCAAGGAGCCAATAATAATTTTACAGATATATTAACTATCCAATCAAAATGCATCGTAAACCAAAACCAACTCAGTCGACAATTAAGATTTCACCCTGAAAGGAACTTGATTGCTACTCTTCGGCCTAGTTGGATTGCTGTCTGCTGCTTTCTTCTTTCTGCAAAGTTATCAAAAATGTAAACCTCTTGATATAAGCACAAATAATGTGCCAAGTTGTTTGTGGCCACAATATGTTTATTGAAAATAAAATGAGGTTGTAATCTGCCTTGACTGTAAAAATTTCTTATTCAGTATAGATCGGCATCTCAGCATTCTATGATATCAAAATTTCTTCTGGTGATTTATTTCTAAATTTGTTTTTATTATTTCATATATATGTAATACTTTAATAGATTACTTGAGGATCAGAAAATAGCTGTTAATGATAAGATGTTATCTGTAATTATTGGGAAGGATTGCATCGCTTCACAAGTTAAATTCATTTTATAGATTCACTGCATAGAATTTACAAGTTAAATTCAAATAAATAGATTCACTTATGCTTAGATTCACAAGATGGTATAATGGAAACAGACTTGACCAAAACAACACATTAATTTATTCACGGACATTCTTGATAAGCATAAACATGTTCACATATAATTTTGGGTGCTTACTGCACCTTCCACACTTTTATACAGTGGATTACATTTTTAGAACAATGGGCAAAGCAAAGTGATAAAATAAAATTATGATAATTAAGAATTATTCACACACACCCACATATTGCAGAATTAATTGTATCTATGAAATTTACAGTACCATATTATATCACGCTACAATTTATGCGGAAAAAGTAACAGATTCAGACATAAATGTAACTCTGTTGAAGATATTTGAAAACAATCAGAGATTGAACTATAAAAGTGATATTAGTATCTTGAAAATAAAACACCATTTACTAAAGTAAAAGTTCTGACATTCCCCCCCCCCCTGATAACAATCACATTGCTTTGACAATATCATTTCTAATGTTGGAGCCATATTACATACTAAATTTTAAGTAAAATTTTAACTTATCAGTAGTAGTCTAACTATGAACCTATAAACTATTAAATATTAATTGCCATACACTATAATTTTTATTAATGATGTTATATCACTTCAAAAATTGGTACTTTCATATTGATTATGACACTTTATCGATATATTCCAATGCACATTCTTGCCTAGACTTAGACCCCATCTCTTCCCTTAAGCTTATGTATTTATAGAAACTACTGTCATAAGTATATGGGTTGGATGGTTACTGATTATAATAAAGCATTCAATAGCTACCTGCTTTAAGAGGAATGCTTTCACGGAAGATTTTTTTTTTTTAAATCTTCCATGATTGTATAACATGAAAACCTTCCATGATTGTGTAATCTTACTATTAATTAATATTACACAATCACAAAAATCACATGAAGCCAACCCATACACTCAGGATGACCTCCAGTGATTAGCAGCCTTATTTCCTCAATACCCGCAGGTGATGGATTGAGTAACAGCAAGTAACAAAACAGAATAGTGATCCTTAAATTTCTTCTAATTTTTAAAGATGGCTGGTGATCAAAGAAGTTAAAAGCATCAAAATATAAGTAACTAAACATATTTTCATGTCAATTAATCATAAAAACATTGACTATCAATTATATTAAAATATATTTAGTTTCCAAGGCATACAATTTAATACATAAACTGTTAACTGTTTCTGCTTTTGTAATTAAATAAAAATTATATTAAAAAGGCATTTTTATGGAAAATAAACTATTAGGGTTAACAGCAATTAAAATTACAAAATATTCGCTAAGGGATGACAATTCCTCCCCAAAAAAGGCAAATAATATATACCATATAATACTCCAAAATACCAGTTTCTGGATTGAGGATGAACCAGCGATATTGCCAACCTTTTACAACATTAGTGTACTTGTATAATTGTCCTTCCAAAGGTCGACTGTGAAAGAAAATGTATTAAATTTTTCTCATGAATGAAATATGAGAAAGATCTGTTGATATATTACAAGAACATCAAATAAATGATTTAATATAAAATACAGATTTAAAACAATGTTAGAATATAAAAATTAGAGCCACAAAATAATTATATGCTTGGAGAATGTAAGTAAAATATTTACTTGCCACAATTAATACATACAAATATGTAAATATATTAACATTTGTATTGGAGCACATATCTACAAAACCGAAAATCTCAAAAAAAAAAAATATTGAAAAAGAAGCCAAATCTTTTCTATTTTTAACTATATAAGTAAGATACATAATAATGTAATCAAATGTGCTCGAAAATAGAATAAATACATAGCTAATATGAATTAAAATTGCTATAAATTTTACATATCTGAGCTTTTAATTTTATATTTACTATGCTCAAATTAGATATTCATCTATAAAGAAAATTGTTCTATTCTGATCATCCACATCCCCTCTCAAAAAGTTGTCAACTGTTGGTGATGAATTTTTCTCGAAGGTAAGATGCAAAAGACAACAGCCATTTTCAAAAATGGTAGTGCACTGACAGCTACATAAAACAGCAACTGCATAAAACAGCATTTATTAAAAATGTAAAAAAGTCCATAATAAAATGCTAACTTTTTTTTCCCTTTCTTTCTTTCTTTTTTTTTTTTTTCTTGTGTTATTCTTCTCATGTACACAGTATCTTTTGTTACTTAAGAAAATCACAGAATTGCACAAATAATTTGGTACTGTGAACACTGGATTTTTTCACTGTACATGACAATGTGCTTTTGCTCCCCCCCCCAAAAAAAATAAAATAAAACCAGAGAACTGCACAAATTTGACACCAATGCACAAATTTTGATTAGTGTACAAAATTTGATTAACACACTAATGTTAGTAAGAGTAAAGAATGCAAAGTAAGATTAATAAATTAAAAATCACCAAGTGTGAATTTTTGCATTCTTTATCTACTGTTAGGCAAAATGCCATATTTCTGAAGAAATGCAGCATTTTCTTTTTTTCATCAGTTTACAAATTCTACAGTCCCACTACAATTTCTTACCCCCCCCAAAAAAAAAGATAATCTCAATGCAACAAAAACAAACGCTAATGGTTGTTGAATTAAAAAAAAAAAATTGTTAATCCTATGCCTGTCTTTGGCATTTCAGTCACTAGTCGACGAGCAGCCCAATAAAATGATGACAGTCTAAAAAAGCAGGGGTAAAAATTAGCCTTGACAGAGTTGTCTGTAATAAACTTGAGCAAAATAGTGCAGTTCTTCAGGTGGTCACCACTCATATCACTCTGATAACACTGAATTTAAAAGTAGAAACATGGCCTTCAGTGGAAATCAGTGCTCATCTGTTGCATATGTATACCTAGGTTGTCACACAAATATATTTTAGCAACATCTTAGACTACCCTATTTTGGCAACACAGCACACTACCTTGTGAATACTTTTCAAGAAGTGAGGATAATTAGACGGCACCAAAAAAAAATCATTAAATTAAAAAAAGCCTCTTATGCCAAATTTAAAGAAAATAGCATTTTTAAAAGCAAATTTTAAAGCATAGAAAATTTATTTTTTCACCTATAATACTGAAGAGATCCCTAAAAAAGATCACCACTCTGCGAGGAACACAGAACATTTTTAGAGCATAACCCAGGATAAGTGCTAACAATGTATATACCACATGAATCCTCATACAGAACTGGATTCGCAATTCTGTGCTGCTCCTTTATTCTGATCTAAATCAGGAAAAAATTCCATTTCTGTTATTCGCTGAAAACTATTGAAATTGCTTGGCATAAAAAATTACACAGCAGTTCTTCTGTACGATTCTAACCAGCTCTCATTATTTGCATCATAAAATCAATCAGACCTTCACGCATGCCACGCAAGTATTATATTCATTTGATGGCACATGTTCTTGAATGAAGATTTTCATTCCTACTGTAATCTTTCCTCACATTATAGACTTTTCAGATGTACTCTTTTAATCAAATTAGTATTTTCAACAGTCACAGATTAATTTTAAGACCATGGATCAATCTTTACAAGAGGGGAGAAGAAATTAATACTGATTATATCTACTATCTGCACATTGTCACATAGCAGTTTTTATTTGATAATATTGTGGCCGATGCACACAGGATATTTTTTTAGCGACCACAGTTTACTGTATAAGCATTAGAGTCACATAGCAGTCTTTTTATATGAAAATTTGGTTAGCAAACTAGTCATAATAGTCAAAATGTCGAAATCTTCAAAATGTGCACATAGCAGATATTAGTTTGACAATAACGATATTCAATTTCAAAGAATTCAATAAGCTTTCATTAGAACATTTTTTAAGTGAAACAGATTAGAATGAGATCAAAAATTTGATAACACATTCACATACGTACACTTATATTATAAAACATTATAAAATAAAAGGTTATGAGGGTAAAATAAAAACTTAACAAAATGCAAACTACGATAGGAAAAAAAAAATATTTCTGTGAATCAACATTGCTTTAAATATACAATTCATTTTCCTGCTAAAATCCATAAAACACTGAATATAATACATGTAATTGAGATAAAATAAGTAAACTATAAGATAAATTATAATACAACTAAGTAAGCATTTATTCAGACCTCAGACAGTTCAACCCAAAGGACTGAACTGTGTGGCAAAATTATTAGAATTTAGGCAGTTACCTTGGCAGAATTTAGAAGCCACAGAGATCCCTTTGGTTAACAAAAAAACCTAGCACCAATCCTGCAGTTATAATAGCTTTGAAAATAAATCTAATTCATTTGATGCTATAAAAAATGCTACATCTTCTCGATAGCAACTATTAGCAAATAGACAAAACCTAATCATAGCTGACAGGTCTGAATACAACAAGAGAAATATAAAGTAATATTGCTTCATTTTTCTAATTTATCAAGAAGGAGGCAGTACTAGATATTACAAAATAATTGAGTGCATATGTAGTGTAATAATTAAAAGAATGTGTATAACTGGATTTTTGAACCCTTATTTACTAATTGCATTATTTCACATACCTTAAACTGTAACTTTAAAGAAACTGTATGTATGTAACAATAATCCTATCTGTATATTGGTTAAGAATGTAGTTCCGCTCATGTTCACATGCAGATGCATGATTTTCTGTTTTTGTTAAACATAAAAGTTGTTATACTATGAAGATGACTACTGATTTATTTTATTAAGCAAATTACTTCTCTTCGAATATGTATAATGAATCAAAATATTGCTATGATAAATACAGATTTCAACTTACCTCATTTTATTTCTCTCTTGAGCATCTAGTTCCTAAACAAATTATATATTGAGTGTTATGATTATAGTTATCAGACAAAAGAATATTTATTAAAATATAATACACATAAAATAAAAACTATCTAATAGAACATTCAATTAAATGGTATTTCATTATGAAAAAATAATAAAAATCAGAAATTTCATGTTTATAGAAACAGATATTCAAATGTTGTCAAGTTTATTAAAACGGTAAAAATATGTTTTCTGCTTAAACCGAAAAATTAACAACAATGTTTACAATTAACCAAATCAGCTCACTCTGGTTAATTATATTTCATGCATAAGATTAAGAAATAGTTCTTACCGCTGATGAATTCACATTGTAGCACATATACGTGCTAAAATGTGAATCAATTTATCAATTAGTAACCTCTTAATGCACTCAGTTGAGTGCATTAAGTAAACTAAATTATTTCTGCAGATCTGAGTAAATACATTCAAGATTTTTTTTTCAGACATGAATACAGCATAATATATCTGATATAGCTTTGAGTTGAAATTAAAAAAAAGACCACTTTCTTAATTTTTATTGCTGTGTATGTTAAAATCAACACAGGGAAAGCATATTAAAAGGAAGTATATTCAGAATATATTATTCTATCTTAAAAATTAGTTTGGTAAAACATCCGCATATATAACATTACTAACAATTGTTTTATGCCTTAAAAATCTATTGATCTATTTCAATCACTTAACGTCATTCTTTCCAGTGAAAATTCAATCGCAAGTGCATTTAGAAGCACTAACAACAAAATGGTTAAGAAAAAATATATTTTTGATTACCCTTTATCAGAAAAAACAGGAAATGATTTACAGCCTTTACAAAATATTTTACAAGCTATATACAAAGCATTTTTGTAAAAATAACACATATACAGAAATGAAGTGCAAAGATACACATATATTACAGAAAATATAACAGCATTTTTCAAAAGAAATGCAGTTAAACAATTTTTAACTGCCCATGTGAAAAATATATGAATTTTTTCTTTCATAATTTGGTAACCAACTATTAAGTGTCATTTACATAAAAAGTGCAAAGGACCATGCATATTTAAAATGATATTAATAATATAGTAAATTATACTGCAGTTTATTGTCTCGAATAAGCTGAACTGACAGGATTTTCTTTAAATTATATCAAAAGTACTCAGTTCTTTATATATGTTAAATTTGGCATGAAGTACATGCTTAAGCACTTTTGGCCATTGCTTATGTAGCATCAGCCATGAATTTTTGCTTATTTGCATAATGTTGGACTTGGTCATTTATAGCAAAAAAATGCCCAGCAAAATAAAATTAAAATACATGGAATATCCCTTACCATCCAGTTAGTTACTAAAAGTGATTGTATTACAATCCTATCATCTTTATGAATTTTAACAATATTCACCTGGAATTTTAAAATAAGTTGCCTTATATACTTAGCAAGCAGACTATGATGGAAAAAAGATAACATATTTTGTACACGTACTATTAAAAATTATTTTCCGTAAAAGCTCATATTTCACTGAATACTCATAGGTTTCATTTCAAACTTTAATTTAACATTTCTCTTGAACTAGCTACTTTCATGACCTGCCGCCTAAAATAATTGTTATAAAAAGGGAAAAATAGCTATGATTTTTAATGAACCTAGCTAGTGCAATTTCTTGAGTCCCTCTAGTAATTAATAATAACACAGAAGAAGAACTGCTTTTATGGCTTTTAAATTACTTCATTTGTTAATAACAAACAGATTAAATTTAAAAGAAAAATTAAATATCGCACACTGGCACGTTGAAGATAAAATGCTTTGTTTTGGCAACACATTTCTTTTAAATTGCTGATTTTGTTGACTAAATTTGAAAGACAAATATGTACTCTGCCTAGCAATAAAACATTTCTTTCAAATTGCGGAGATTCTCATTAAACTTAAATATTATATGCTCAGCCTAGTGGCAACACATTTGAGACTTAGGTGCACATGTTCAGGTGGAGGACTATATGCGTTTAAAATTTATTGGCTGCAGGTGGTGCGTGAGGAACACACATACATAAATAAAGATTCTTCATTATTTAATAATACAAATATAATCATGTTTTCTGTAAATTTAATAAATTTGGTTGAAAACTCTGAATATAATAAGAGGGATAGATGAAAAATTTGTGGATTTTTTAAAGGAAACTTGCATACTTTTCCAATAAATGTGTTATTTAAACAAAAACAAAAAAAAAAAAAAAAAAAAAAAACCTTTGGCATAGCATGTAAAATACTTTACAAAAGTTATAAATCATTTGTTTATTTTTGATACAGGGTGATAAAAAATATTTCTTTTCTTTTTTTTTTTAGCCCAAAGGGGCATTAGCCCAGAAAGGCTATTAGTCTCGAAACAGCATTTTTGCATTGAATCACTTTTCAAAATGTTGTCACCAAATATCACCACCCTGAATTACATTTAAAGAAATTAAACTATGAAGAATCTGGATAAGCATAAGTATGTTCCTTGCACTGAGGGGGAGGGGGGAACTGCACCTACAGCCATCAAATTTTGAATGATGTAGTCCTCCACCAGAATATGAGCACCTGGAAACCCAAATTTTAAATTTAAAGGTATGCTGTTTTCAAATATTTTTAACCCAAATGCTCTCAAAACGTGTATGTGTGTGTTAAATGGGAAGGGAAAAAAAAAACTCTTTTAGGCACAATGTAAAATGACTTTGACTTTTTTTACTTTTTTTTTTTTTTTTTTTTCTAAATCAATTTGTTGTTGATCTTCTAAACTCACTGCAGAATTTTCACTGGAAAGAATGAAGCTTGTTATTTACATGGCCATTGCTATAGAGCTACTCATTATGCATTTCTCTGGAAATTCAAAATAAATAAATACAAAATATGTAAAATCCAAAGTCTCCAGTTACTTTTGCCTATATAGAATATTTATTAACCAGGCAGTATATTTTGCATTTATTACAATAACTTTTTTAAAAGACCCCAAACATAGCATTTTATATAACAGGAAAAAACACTTTTATGTTATCATCATAAACCTATAATGACTTAAAATACTACATTTTTGTGTAATTGTATTGAATACTTAGTCATTCAAGTGTCTCCCTTAATTATTTGAGATTTTATCTAATAATAAAAACATTTTCCCAAAAAGATTCAAATTTCAAAAAAAAGTTTAAATACACAAGCCAATGCTTTGAAACTATCAAACTATTTGATCACTTTTATATATGAACAAATTATTCGATAGAAAAATATACAAAAATGAAATATGTAAAGAGCTAACTTGAAACAAATTTAAAATAAACTTATTAGTCGAGCAAACATGTCAAAGATTTTGTTTTACAATTAATAAATTACTTAAAATCTAGCTTGTATTTAAAAAGCTAGGAAAACTTCTGGCAAGACTTGCTTTTATATGAAAAGTGTAAGTAGATTATTTTTAGAGCCTTTTATTATGCTAAGTAAGACTTTTTTTTTAAATTAAAAGCAACTTTTAATCAAAAAAATTTGAATTTTCACATCAAAATTTCTGTAATGAAAATAAAGTATCACAAATATTTTTTCTAATGATAATTTAAATACTACTAATAGTACCTTATAATAAAAAGACAATGTCTGCAAAAGTAATAATTATTTTTCATAATTTTATCACCAAGTTAAGAAAAATTATAAAATTAATCAAGATTGAGCAAAATATTTCATACTTCAGCAGTATTTTTATTTTTTATGATACATTTACAATTTCAAAATCTGGCATTTTTCTTTTTAAAAAAAAAGTTTCCGAAAAACTCATTAATTTATACTCAAAAATAAACGGGGGGACTAGTAATGAAGCTAAATGCTGTGTGCTCTAAAATATAACAGAACATATAAACAAAAAATTCCATCAAGCTCATAATGATTGCCACACAGTTTCAGAAGTTCCCAACATAAAGAATTTTATATTATAAAATTACTGAAACTACACCTAATTTATATTTTAAAATATAAAAGTTACTTTTGAAAACAATGATTAAGAAACATTATACTACAAAACAAAGCAAACTTAAAAAATAAGTTTTTAGTGCTGTGATATGGGATGAAAAAGTGTAAAGAGACGTAACTTTTGTAAACAATGATTGGGAAACATTATACTGCAAAACAAAGCAAACTTAAAAAATACGTTTTTAGTACTGTGGAATGGGATAAAAAAGGGTAAAGAGATTAATGATAAATATAGGAGTTATGTTTTACCAGTTATTAATACTCAAATTGTGCAGCATTTTCAGAATTTATCACTGGCAAAGATTTCAAATGAAAGAGCATAAAACAATTCAAGAGAAAAACAATTAAAACCTTAAAGCACTAAAGAGAAAATAACGCATCTTCCTTTTTCAAGAGGGAATTATTCTATTCTGTTTGTGTATTTTGTGTTAAGTCACTCTAAACACAATGGATACTTAATGTCAGCCCTTTAGATACTGCAGTTAAAGAAAATTTATGGAGGAGAAGAAAAATTTGCAATCTGATCCTTTATCTTTCAGTTTCAACTAATAACTCTGAAACATATGGCCCAGCTTTATTATCTAAAAGAGCTGTAAACTGGTACTCATGCAGCCTTCACGAATTCTTCTCCTCTCATAAAAAGAAATACTTAATCTTACATGCATACATGTGAATTAAATACACATTACAAATATTCTGAATTCTAAGACTTAACTTTTATTGAAATGCAAAACAATAGGAAATCATATAAATGATTTGCTTCCATTTTATATACAAATAATATGAAGATTTTTCATATGGGAAGAGAAATTTTTAATATTTAATGATTTTTCTTTTAAGGAATATACAGGGTGTCTATAAATAAAGAACCCTATTTCAAAGCTACCTACAAGCGAAACCAGGGATCAGAAAATTGTGAAATTTCGTGGCGGACTTAATGAAGGTAAAAGAATGTCTTTCAGCAAAAAAAAAAAAAGAGTTAGAAATAGCGTCACCAGAGGGCATCTTACTTTGAAAATCTGCAGAGAAAACGTAAACCTCATGCAGAAGCTGTTTAAAAACTAGAAACATTCGCACAGACTGTGTTTTCAATGTGCTTGTCACTCACAATGATGATAAGTTTATGAGATTGCGCTTTGTCTTACCAAAACAGCTGGAACTTTCGTAACGTCTGGCCTCCCTGATCCCCAGACCTCAATCCATGGGATTTTTGGCTCTGGAGACATTTGAAACATCTGATTAGTCATTACAGCCCAAGAACTTTACCTGATCTTAAAGCCAGCATTTCATGCAATGTGCTCAACATTTCCCAGCACACACTGCGATCAATTATGGAACATGCCATCTTGCAATTTCAGATGGTAGCTGAAAATAATGGCCGTCATGTGGTTTTTTTTTTTTTTTTTATTATGTAACAAAATTTTTAAAACTGAAAGCTACTGTAAATGTGTGGCTAAATGTATAGATTAATACAATGCCCTCTGGTGACACTATTTGTAACTAATTTTTTTTTCCCTGAAAGACATTCTCATCCCTTCACACACAAAATTTCTGATCACTAGTTTAGGTTGTACGCAGCTTTGAAATTGAGTTCTTTAATTATAGACACCCTGTATAAATGATTGCAGTTTGTGCTTATCGTCTATTATCATTGTCATAGAAGACTTATCGTCTATTATCATTGTCAGATTTTATTTTCAATATAAGAAACCTTAAATGTTTTTCTTAAAATGCACTTTGCTATTTCATTTAAAATCAATGCCAAAGGATGAACTTTTTATGTTGTTTCAATAACAGTTCAATAACTAAAAGTAGTTATTACCTAAACAGCAGTTTTATTTTGTTTTTCTAAAGCTATGCTAAGCTACACAAAGATGCCTATATCTTATTAAAAAAAAAAGTCAAAAGTACAGCATTTGAACAATATTAGTCATCAGGACATCCGTAACTGTGCATAATAATGGAAAAGGAACTTTAGCCAGATTTTTAATTTAAAAAAAAATACCAATAAATATCCTTATTATTATAAAAGGGAAAAAGATATACAGTTTAAGAATTTTAAAATAACTTTTAATTATTGAGCAAAATAGGTGGTAATGCTATAACAGATTATTTACATTACTCTAGACTTGAAGAAAAGTCAACATGTAACAGATGACTAAAAACACAGTTTCTTTTTGGAGGGCGTAACAATCACCTGGCTTTTATGACTATAAAACAATTTTGCAGAAGTAAAATTTTCAGTGGTCCACTGGTTCAGATGCTGGCCTGAAGGATGAAAGATGTCGGTTTCAATTCCAGTCTGAGACAAACTTTACAGTGGCACCACAAAAAAAAAAAAAAAAAAAAAAAAAAAAAAAAAAAAAAAGTAGCATCCCAGAAATGTGAAGTAATATAGCTTGTCAGTGTTGTACATGGGTTGACGCAGGAATTAAGAACAGAAAGTTTCAGTTGTCCAGTGGTTAAGTTGCTCACCTGCAGGACAGGATAAGGTGAGTTCGATTCTAGTCTGAGACTTCGCAAATGACAGAAATAACAACTTGTTAAAGTTAAATATAAAATTTATTGAAGAATTTTAAAGATAAAAAGACAAAGGAAAGTGGAATTTACATAAAAGCTTTTGCATCAAAATACAGATATACCTGCATAAGATTCATAAACTACAGCAGTCTTTATCACACTGCAGGATCATTATTCTAAAATGTAAGAAAGTTTACTTTGAAGTTTGTTCATTTTAATATATTCAACTATTCAATACATTCAACATAACCCAGCTTTTATCCCTTCTGTTACACAGATTTATACAGAGCTATGAGATACTTCTGCAAACAGTGATTCTAACCAGGCAGTTATAGGTAAATTATACATCACATTAACATAAAAAATTTTAATTATTTTAAAAGGAGAAAAGAATGCAGAGATTCTTTTCAATTCTAGCTGCCCTTTTTTCCTCAAAATTATCAACAATTATTTCAGTCGGCAATAAAAAGAATCTGGGAATTCCTGAACAAACAACACACGGTTCTTGATAATTTCTATAAATAAATTTAAAGTAGAACAGCAGTATTTTATTACCATGCAATGAGTTATTCAGTGTGCATTTTCATAAAAATACACTAATTTTTAAAAGCAAAAGTTTACAGAACTATTTTGTTTGTCTTCATTAGCACAGATTGCATAATACTGAACATATTTATTAAGAACTCTTGGTTTTACATTACAATAACAATGATAAACGAGTTTATGTATATACCATACTTAAAATAAAATTTAATTTTGCTATTTAAGTACAGTGAACATCCCTAATATGACTTCCGTGGTTCCAGATGAGTTTGGTCTTCTCTGGAGGTAGTCATCTCAGAGAAAAGATTGATGATGACAATTATCAGTTTATGTAATAGTCTTCCATTATTCAAGATTATTGCAGTCTATAAAAGAGAAAGATACATCCCTAATATTATGGCCCCAGTTATTTCAACAGCACTTTCCCCATGATTAATCACCAACATATATCACAAACTATCACCAAAAGGTAAATTCAAAATGATGGTCACTTATAATTTTCTTATTGTGAAAAGATTAGGTGTTACTGCTGCATTTCTATTCAAAGTATGGTTCACTATCATCTTGAAGAGCACACTGCAGAGTTCATGTATTAGAGATCCTTAGAGCAAGAAAATGCTTATGATATTGTATAAAAAGCAGGTGTGGAAATATGGCAGCCACAAACTGTATGCAAGAAGTAAACATATTTGCTATGTAACTTTTTCTCAGTTAAAATTTGGTAATATTCTTAGTGATATTTATGAAACTGGGACCATAATAAAAAGATCTAAGAAAAATACTACAGTAAAAATGCAGTATGCCAGCTTATTACTACTGCCAGCAATGCAAATTAATTACAAATATAAAATTTAAGAAATATTTTTATAGCTAAAACTTCTGAAATGCTGTAAGTGAATAACAAAAATTAAATATAAAGAGAGAAAATTTTTTACAACATAAATTTTTAGTTATATAAAAAAAACACATCTAAGACTACTAAAGCATATCAATGAATAGTTAATCACTTACAATTTATGAAGTCTGCAATAAAAGTTCACATGCATACATGTATTGAACTGTCACCTTCAAAATATATTTGAGCAAATGGAATAAGATCATAAACAAAAATGAACTATCACCACACTGATGAATACCACTTCACCCAAAATAAAAATAACAGTCACCAAAACCAGCAATTTTTCTTTCTTTCACGGCTGCTATTTTCATTTGTCACCAAAAGGTTTGAACCAGATTAGAATAGCCCAAAGCAGCAATTATGTGTTTCTTTCATGGCTGTTAGCTTAATCTGTTATCAAAAGGTTTGACTTATGTTAAAAGAAATAGGTATACTAGAAACAGGTATAGAAAAGACTTAAATCATTCTTGATTATCTTTCAGAATGCTGCACACAAATATACAGTCAGCTCTTAAATTATCTGAATGCATATTAATCAAGTTGCAGATTAACAGGATCCTGTCTTAAAAAAAAAATAAATTTGTTTATTGTGGAACAATGAAAAAAATTACTATCACACATCATTAGCAAAAAATAAAAATGTTTACAGAAAATGAAAAAAAAAGGGGGGGCGATGCATGAGCTAACAATAGTGACAGCTAATGATAATATAATATTTGGGAGTTGTTTTTATCCACAACAGTAAGTAATTTAATTGTGTATAATCTAAAGTACATCAACATTATAAAATGATTCATTAAAAAAATTAGCACAATCTTAAAAATAAATCAAAAGTACAGACATTGGTCTACAGATTATTGCCAAGTTTTATTTGCTTCTCTCAAACATTTTGTAGCTACCAGGTTTACATGATTGCTTTTAATAAAGTACAGTATAAAGTCCGAGATCCGGACACCTAATATCCGGAATGATCTAAAATCCGGACCTCAAAGCCACAAACTTTTCTTTCTTTCTTTCTTTCTTTTTTTTTTTTTGTATGCATTACGCATGCACATTTCATTTTTCCTTCCAGACAAAAACATGTGGAGAATTCCGATTCCTAATTACACTTAGGCACTAAATAAAATACCTCGTCATTGAAGAAATGAATCACTTAGGCATAAATTTATGAGATTAATAATTTGACTCCGTAGATGCATATCTGCATGGCATACATCTCAAACCCAAACATTTAACATAGGAACATTGTTACACCTACTAGTATTTTATATCCCTGACGCCAACCTGGTGAATCATTATTTATTATATTTTGCTTTCATCACCGCATGTTTATCAATACATGATAACTTGAGCAATGACTCATGCAGCAATGTCTAAACATTTTTTATATTAGTAGCAACTTTTTATGCTGACATTACGCTTGGTGATGATCATAAGCCAAAAGATTATATTTAGTGCTATTTCAGTTAAGAATAACTGATATGTTATTCACATAAACCCAGAACCGGCGGCAGAGCTCGTACGACCACACCGGGCGGCAGAATTTAGGGAAAATAAAATTTTTTGAGTTTGGAGAAGCACTGAGCAGCAAAATTGAGGGATGACAGAATTTTTATAATTTAGAGAAAGCACTGGGATCCAAAGTTTAGGGGCAGCAAGAGTTTAGAACTTGGAGGTGCTTTGTAGCAGAATTTAGGACCCGCAGAGACCACATCAGGCGATATCTAGCGTCAGCCGTAGATAAGCCTTAAGTATATGTGGGAGTTTATTTATTCAAAACTCAGATTAGCCTTAAGCATGTGCAAGAAATAAGATGCAAGTATAATAAATAACTAAACTAAGGCTTAATTCAGTACACAATAGAAGCAGGACAAAATTTAGCAGAACAACTTATCTTTCGTCGCCAATATTTTGATACATAGCCAATAATGTATAGTGCACGCTATTGAGCTAAACTAAAATTATCTTCATTGATTCCAAGGAATTTCAGTTAACGTAGCAGATTGCACTGCTCCTTAATCTTCTAATTTGATCCAGCTTATTATTTTTTGCAGACTGTTATTATTACAGCAATTTTATAAAAATTAAAGCTTGAACTTTCGATTATGTTGAAAAGAATTTCTAATTCTGGAGCTGCAAAAGGATCTACAAAGCAAAAGAATGTTTCGATGTTCATTAAACAAAAAGTGAAATTGCTGCAAAAAATGGATGAACGGATGTCTGTCTCAAAATTATCCGAGGAGTATGACACTGGAAGGTCAACTGCGTATGAGGAAGAAAATGACAAAAAAAAAAAAAAAAAAAAAAAAAAAATTTTTTTTTATTTTATTTCTTGTGGATTCCGACACCCTATTTGCAATGAATAACAGAAAAATCTGTTCGTTATGCTAAAAGTGACGATCATGACAAAGTGGTGATTGAATAGCTCACACAGCGTGGGCGTGCCATTAACGGGCCCAATGCCAATGCTGAAGCCAAAATATTTCATGAAGAAATGAACTTAAAAACTGAGTGCACATATTGGACAGGTGGCTAACCAAATTTAAAAATCACCAAGGCATAAGGCAGTTAAAAAGTTCAGGAACTTTGAACAAGAAATTATGTCTACTTATAGAATTAAATTGAAAGTATTAGCACAGAAAACTAAGCAACGTAGATAACTTACATTGAAAGAAATGTCTAGTAAAGTACAAAAATAAATCTTAAGCTTTTTTTTTTACTGTAAATTTTGATATCATTTAGATTATAAATGCTCTTTTATTTCATAAATCACAGTTTTATATTTTTAATTGTATAATTTCTGCATGTCATCTTACTAGATTTAAATTGATGATCTGGAAAAATCCCAAATCCGGAGTCGCCGAAGTCTCGACGAGTCTGGATCTCGGGCTTTGTACTGTATTAGAAGTATTTTCTAGCTCCAAAGACTTTTATTACATGCGTAAGACTCATAATGATAGTAAATCATATCTTGCTGATTTTTATTCCAACTAGCACAACATCTCAGTCTTTTTGATATTTCGTTTGTGAGCAGTTGTTGTTAGATCAACAAAAATGAAATTTATGATTCACAGCAAAATGTCTCTAATTTGATTTTCTAGTTCCTCTATTTTAGATGCTGACCATTAATCTGAATAAACTACCAAGCCCTTTTGCATATGGTCGTAATTTTTGCCTGAATGTAGTTACCTCCCTATTCAGAACCTTCGTGAGAAAGAATTCACCAATACCTCGGCATAACCTACCAAATATCCACTATCATACAAAAATTGTGCTGGCTTAGTTTTTTTTTCCCGTGCAAACAACTTTTTATTTATGCCCACAGGTTTTTCAAATTATTCACTTATTTGGTTATCTGATTAGATGCACAGAATAAACCACTCTTATAAAACTCTTCCAGTCAATAGTTGCATTTTCATAAAGATGTAATTGCTTCTTCAACCATTTAATCAACATCAGCTCTGTTCTTTTGCACAACAGTAAATAAATCACTGTGCTGTTAGAAACAGTACCCTGAAACCACTAGACCACTTGTCAAAAAGCAACTTTTTACATTCTGTACGTAAATGCTTTCATTGAGATACAGTTATATTTTAAAGATATTTTTGCATATGTAAAAATGAGGCAAAAAAAGCACAGCATACTTAAAAGAAAAATATAAAATATTCCTCACTTTCAACATTTTTTTAACACTAAAAAAAAACCTTACATTAACACATGGAATACTCAAAGCTCTCCTCATAGTGAGAGAATTATGAGTGACTATGAACATTTATATGAAAAAAAGAAAATAAGACAGCACATGGTTTACTCGAGCTGTTCTCATCTCATCACAAGCAACCTATAAATAATTGTTGTTAAGACTGCTGGCAATTTAAAGATGGTTTGTGTTAGCAATTTGTCAATAATTTTAGTGTCATAATAAGGCAATACCTATTTTTTCCTAACTCTCTGAGTGCCATAACGGCTTTATCCAGTCATGAGATTTTTTGTCACTTGGTATATATTAGCTTATAATTTTAAGATATTTTGCTTTCTTATTTTTTGTAATAATGTAAATATCATCTTAATGAATGCAAGTTACGAAAATAGAGACTAAAATAAGTAAATATACAAATTTACCTAATAAAGGCTGTTTAAATACAGGTCTTCATGACAGATCCAAAAAGCTGTACCACTCAGAGGGTTAATTACAATATAGATTATTCCTCTTCTCTGTGTTTTTTAACTATCCTCAGGTTGCCTATGATTTTGAATTAACTGTGATTCACTAACACATTACAATTATTTTGCAAACTGGAATTTTTAATTTATAGTGAATGTTTAAAAGTTAACATTCAGTTATATATCTAAAAAAGTGCACTCTTCCCATCTCAGAAGTTTTAGAGATACTACTAATAAAATTGTTTTAAGCGTAGCTTTCATTGTATATTTACCTCAGATAAGAACCACCATTACACTCTTCAGTTCAACAATATATTACCTAAAATTCTCAATAAACTAAATTTTCATTACATAAAAGTCATTTAATTAATTTAAAAAAAACATCCAGATAAACCATTTCTTATTTTATCATAATTAAATACTTGTACATGTAATCTTGACAAATCCTAAGAATCCAGTTCAAATAATATGATTAACTACTTAATGCTAGTAAAATGAAATTTCAGCAATACTGTTTTATACTCATTTGCAAATAAAACAAGAATCACTTTATCTGCTGTTATCATGGTTCATGTTTTATTAATATGGCATGAATTGTAAAATCTTATTAAACAATGCAATAATAATAAGTTTTTGAATTACCTGATTAAAAATAAGACTTAACATATTAATCACGATCTGCCTTTAAGCATTTTAATTTTTTGATAACTTAGACATCAATCAAATGTTTAATTATATCAAGCAACTTATAGGTTATATAATCTAGTGATCTAAGCACATTATTATTACTTAATATTTTTATCAACAATAAACCTATAATTTACGTTTTATTAATGTATATATATTTCTATTACCAATTCTATCTCCTACTATCTTTGCTGCCAAAGAAAAAAATGACCAAATAATTTAACACCTTATAATAATTATTAACTGCAATGTAGCTCTTTTAAAATATCATATACCAATGTAGTACACATGCTACAATGCTAATTATTCATTTATATTTTAACAAAATATCTCCTATAATAAAAAGGCACAGCTTATAATTAATTCATAACTTTATTAAAACCGTATTATATCCAAGACTTTACACTTCTTGTCTAAGTGGAAAAAAATTAAAATACCAACATGATAAATCTTAAATAAACAAAACTTTCATTAGAAGATTTTTTTGTAATTTCGTGTTCCTTAAAATTATGCCATTAGTAAGGGAAACCTTCTGAATTTTATATTTTAAAATACACTTTTAAATATGCAATTTTTCAGAAGCCAAAATGTAATTAGTGAATACAAGCAGTTCTGAAAAAGTGTGTTTTGGGAATTACATCACAAGAAAACTAGTAATCCTAATGATAAATAGTTCTAATGATTTCAGTTTAATAAATTATCATATTTAAATTGGTTAAAAATTCATTAAATTGATTCCGATAAGTTATTTAATACAATTTTATATAACAGTTTACTTGGTAAATCGGCACACTTTCCTCTTAGTTATTAAAGGTCTTTTGCAAGGAAAGTTTTCAAACCTAAGAGCTAATTACCTAAAGTTAATAAGTATTTTTTTAAGAAAACCATTCCAAAACGTTAGACGTAATCTTAACCTGTAATTATTTTTCATGAATTAGGTATCATATAAATACATCACAAAAATAGTTCCTATTAAAGGAGAAATTGTCCTACAAATTTCACATAAAAAAAAAATTTGATAAAAAAACACTCCACTTAATCCAGGAGGAATGACTATCATTCATTACTCATTCCAAATTACTTCTCCACCTCAGATTTTAAAATAAGTTTCCTAGGGGGGATAAAGGCACTTTGAAAAATTAATATTTTTATTTATAATCCTTTATGAAGTGCTTATAATTAATCTACTCACAAACACAACGTTTACGAAACACACTCTGATAAAACGACAAGGATCAGAATCATCGCCTTATCTGTATGATAATAAGATTCAAAATAATCAACATTCTGTCATTTGATCATGTTTTACCATTGATAAAAGTGAACAAGAGATGTCCGTGATTAAAAATACAATAAGGAGTTATAACAAAAGAAATATTATCAATTAAAAGACAAGCAAAATTTACTTGTGCTGTTTTCATTGCATTAATGAGCGTAATTTTTTCATCTTCAGTAAGTTCAGGAACATCATTTATTAAAAAATTAATATCGTCTGCTTTCGTTAGGTTCGCCATACTAGAGATGCGCATAGTTGCCACTATCAAAATTTTACTGTAATATTCCGCAAGTTTCCTTTTGCCAAAAGAAGGGACCAAAAACTCAAATAATGATAATTGCACTCTAAAATAAATATATTTTGATAGTTACATAATAAATATAATAAATACTACTAACTTAATGGCTGAAGAATTGTATTTTGATACTTGCTATCTTAAAAATGTCTTAATTTTCCTTAAAAATGTCGTTAAATTCCTTAAATTAGAAATGGCTGAAAGACTTGAGCAACAATTATGAAATTTCATATTTCTGGAGTGCATTCTTGACAGATTTACAGTCATCTAATGATACTTACCCAAACATCTCGAGATCTGAAATGTTTTTCTTTCTTAATAATCACATCATAATTGGTGGAGACTTTAACGCCACACATGGAGCTTGAAACGGCAATTTACTTAATCTATATAGTTGCAACTTCTCTATCCTTCGTCTTTTCGGCCAAAATTAAAGCTGCAGTTCTCCCATCCCTGCACTGTAGTATTTAGCGCAAATCGAGTAATTTAATTATTTCTTAACTCTAGTGTTCTTTTTAAGGGCAACAAACATTTGCTTATACGTTTAAATGCTGAGGCTTATATTTATTTTTTTCGTAACAGTGCCAACCTAGCAATAGAAAAATGTAAATGAATTAAAACACAAAATAGAACACCATAAAACAAATACTGAATGTGGGTAAACTTCATTGGATCCACTATCAAACAAATATTCAGATTAGAATCAACCAGAGTTATAATAATTTAAAATAATGGTTCTTAAGACGTGGATTGTAGCCAAATAGCAGTCTACAAGCCAGATAACCAGCAGATAAAAATGACAAATGTCTAATGCCCGTATTTCGGGAAAGAGGAGCGACTCCAGTATAGAATAAAAATTAATTTTAATGAATTGAGAAAATAAAAAAAGTATTTTAAAATAAAGTTTCATTATTAGTTTATAAATTATATAAACGAATCATCATAATAATTGATAAAAAAATAAAAATCAGATTTAGTACCACGTACTTGTATCAATGAATGATATGCATGACTTATGACTGCATAATAACACTAAATATGCATGGTGTATTGTATAGTGCGTCTGAGTTAATATGTATGATTCACGGTTCATCTGTTTGCAATTATAGATGCTATAGTACGGAAAATGCAAATATTTTTGCATTCATTCCATGATTTAAGACTCAATGAGTATAAATGCAAACCAACGACCAGAATTACGCAAAATTGTTGCCTAGACGGTTAGTTGGTTATGGGAGCCGACTACGATACCGAAAGGTCCGGGTTCGAATCCCAGAGAAGGCATGGATGTAAATTATCTGTTTCCTCATAGGAGGTAACGGTGGTCACCTATTAGGTGCCTCCACAATAAAATGGCCACCACTTCCAGGCATTGGAGTGGTCAAGGAGGTATTCTAACCTGCTTGGGAGTGACCAATGTTCAGAAAAGCAAGTGCCCGCCGTTCGACTAAAAAAAAAAGAACCGTAAAATACAGAAGTTGGAAAGAAAATTAGAAGAATGTTATAAAAGACATTTTATCGTACCAAAAACGAAGCAAACGGTGAAAAAATTGGAAGAAAATGGTTGATGAACAGTAATAAAAATAAATTTATTTATTTCTATATTTAAACTCTTCCAATGAGGCGCATTTTACTAAAAGCTGCGGAGATTAGAAAATATTTTAAAAATAACAAATTAAATCAACATGAATGCTCAATGGAATTCAAGAACACCATAAAAACATTTTTGACATTCCCAAGGCTTGAGGCTCACCTGTGCTTCTGTTAATGTCACCATCTATTAACGGTGATGGGAAGTGCGGCATACGAGTTAAAAGAGCTTGGGATTCGATCGTGGTACTGTTAAGCGGCAGTCCAAGTGGGTAGGTTGGCTGCCAAAGACAGGTTCTTAAGCTTCTCCGCCCTTTGTGGTCTTCGTGCGCCCAGGAATAGTGATCCCGGGCTGCCGGTTCATTAGGGATGCTAAGTGAGAGTTCAAAAATTTTAAAACTCCGCCTTAATGGCGTGGGATCACATTACGCGCGGTTTATGAATACGCAACTTCCTTTTGGGAGCTTTTTGAATATATTTCTGCCTTCCTCCTAATAAGGAGTTGGAGAATCGGCCCGTGTAGTGGAAGATCTCAACTTCTATTCATTTTGCTAGAACAGCGACTCTACCTGACCGACATACTCTGATTCTAACCAACACCGTAGAATCGGTGTTGGTTAGAATTAGATAGGGCGGAACATATAACTTGACTTGTCGTCGTGATTGAACCTGTCCTGTTTAGAATCCTGCCCGTTGATAGCATCGATCTTTGGTTTGGAGGGCTGTGGTTTCAGTATTTGGCCGTGCTTAGTAGGGCCAACAACTTCTAACAACCTTCCATTAGGAACTGTTGATAGGACTCGCTGTATACTACTCAGCAGTGTTGCCATATCGTGCGAATTTTAGCTAATATTTTTTTCCGAGCGGCGTGCGCCTTTTTTCGATATTGGTCACTCCCAAGGCCAGAAGAGGTGGCCATTTTATTGTGAAGGCACCTAACAACCTCCTTTGAAGAGACGGACAGTTATAACCATGCCTTTTTTGGGCCTTCAGTATCGCAATCCACTCCACTAACCATTATAATTGTCTACTTTTGACAAACTTGCGGTACTAAAATTTATGTGTATGCATTTTGCAAAATTTTTGCTATTCCATCATTTTCTCCGTGCTATACTTTTAATACTTTAAAATTTTTTAAACATCACAAAACGCTTATATGTTTAAATAATGCATTTACTAAAATTAATTTATAATAAGTAAATGAAAATAATTTATTTAGGCTTAATTGGAAGTTGGAATCTTCCATGCAACTAATCTCGCATAATCTATTAAATGAAATTAACTTGATTGGAAATTCTGAAATTATACAACAGGTGCAAACAGTTTTCAGCAATAGTCGCCTGTGACTTTCAGTGTTTGCTAGATTGCTTTTTTTTTCCCATCCTTTAAAGTTTCTCAGTATACAGTGCAACTGTAGAAAGAGTATTTTCAAAAAACACTTTGACCAAAATCAAATACCAAAATAGTATATGCTTGGAATTTCTAGATTCTATACGTCAAATGAAAATGTCATTAGAAGTAACAGAAATCTGTTATGTTTAATCCTCACTACCCATGCAAAACACACAGCTCAGATATTTACAAAAAGAAAGAAATGAGGATAACAGACGAAGAAAATGAACACGATGATGAAAAGCAATTGAATTTAATTTTCTGTTAAATAGTAAAATAAAAAATGCACATTTATATATACATACATACAT